>CAUYLG010050484.1:0-47729 GCA_963573385.1 Cacajao melanocephalus
CTGTTCACTCTGATGATAGTTTCTTTTGCTGTGCAGAAGCTCTTTAGTTTGATTAGATCCCATTTGTCAATTTTGGCTTTTGTTGCCATTGCTTTTGGTGTTTTAGTCATGAAGTCTTTGCCCATGCCTATGTCCTGAATGGTATTGCCTATGTTAGCTTCTAGTGTTTTTATGGTTTTAGGTCTCACATTTAAATCTTTAATCCATCTTGAGTTAATTTTTGTATGAGGTGTAAGGAAGGGGTCCAGTTTCAGTGTTCTGCATATGGCTAGCCAGTTTACCCAACACCATTTATTAAATAGGGAATCCTTTCCCCATTGCTTGTTTTTGTCAGGTCTGTCAAAGATCAGATGGTTGTACATGTGTGGTGTTATTTCTGAGGCTGCTGTTCTGTTCCATTAGTCTATATATCTGTTTTTGTACCATTACCATGCTGTTTTGGTTACTGTAGACTCGTAGTATAGTTTGAAGTCAGGTAGCGTGATGCCTCCAGCTTTGTTCTTTTGCTTAGGATTATCTTGGCTATGCAGGCTCTTTTTTGGTTCCATATGAAATTTAAAGTAGTGTTTTCTAGTTCTGTGAAGAAAGTCAGTGGTAGCTTGATAGGGATAGCATTGAATCTATAAATTACTTGGGGCAATATGGCCATTTTCACGATATTGATTCTTCCTATCCATGAGCATGGAATGTTTTCCATTTGTTTATGTCCTCTCTTATTTCTTTGAGCAGTGGTTTGTAGTTCTCCTTGAAGAGGTCCTTTACATCCCTTATAAGTTGTATTTCTAGATATTTTATTTTCTTTGTAGCAATTATGAATGGGAATTCTCTCATGATTTGGCTCTCTGCTTGTCTATTATTGGTGTATAGGAATTCTTGTGATTTTTGCATATTGGCTTTGTATCCTGAGACTATGCTGAGGTTGTTTATCACCTTAAGGAGTTTTGGGGCTAAGATGATGGGGTTTTCTAAATATACAATCACATCATCTGCAAACAGAGACAATTCGACTTCTTCTCTTCCTATTTGAATACCCTTTATCTTTCTCTTGCCTGATTTCCCTGGCCAGAACTTCCAATACCATGTTGAATAGGAGTGGCCTGAGAGAGCATCTTTGTCTTGTGCCAGTTTTGAAAGGGAATGCTTCCAGTTTTTGCCCATTGAGTATGATATTGGCTGTGGGTTTGTCATAAATTATTTTGAGATATGTTCCATCAATACCCAGTTTCTGGAGCATTTTTAGCATGAAGTGGTGTTGAATTTTATCAAAGGCCTTTTCTGCATCTATTGAGATAATCATGTGGTTTTTGTCATTGGATCTGTTTATGTGATAAATTACACATATTGGTTTGTGTTGAACCAGTCTTGCATCCCAGAGATGAAGCCGACTTGATCATGGTGGGTAAGCTTTTTGATGTGCTGCTGGATTTGGTTTGCCAGTATTTTACTGAGGATTTTCACATTGACATTCATCAGGGATATTGGCCTGAAATTTTTTTGTTGTTGTGTCTCTGCCACGTTTTGGAATCAAGATGATGCTGGCATCATAAAATGAATTAGGGAGAAGTCCCTCTTTTTCTATTGTTTGAAATAGTTTCAGAAAGAATGGTACCAGCTCCTGTTTGTACCTCTGGTAGAATTCCGTGGTGAATCTGTCTGCTCCTGGGCTTTTTTTGGTTGGTAAGCTATTAATTACTGCCTCAATTTCAAAACTTGTTATTGGTCTATTCAGGGATTTTCTAGTTTATTTGCACAAAAGTGATTGTAATATTCTCTGTTGGTAGTTTGTATTTCTGTGGGAGCAGTAGTGATATCCCCTTTATCATTTTTTATTGTGCCTATTTTATTCTTCTCTCTTTTCATCTTTATTAGTCTAGCTAGCAGTCAATTTATTTTAATTTTTTTCAAAAAACCAGTCCCTGGATTCACTGATTTTTTGAAGAGATTTTTGTGTCTCCATCTCCTTCAGTTTCACTCTGACATTGGTTAATTCTTGTCTTCTGCCAGCGCGATCATCCCAGGTCAACTTCAGACAACTGTGCTGGCAGCAAGAATTTCAAGCCAGTGGTTCTTAGCTTGCTGGGCTCCATGGGAGTGGGACCTGCTGAGTGAGACCACTTGGCTCCCTGGCTTCAGCCCCCTTTCCAGGGGAGTGAATGGTTCTGTCTTGCTGGGGTTCCAGGTGCCACCAGGGTATAAAAAAAATTCCTGCAGCTAGCTCGATGTCTGCCCGAACAGCCACCCAGTTTTATGCTTGAAACCCAGGCACCTTGGTGGTGTAGGCACATATCCTGGTCTGTGGATTGCAAAAACTGTGTGAAAAGCATAGTATCTGGGCTGAATAGCACAGTCCCTCATGACTTCCCTTGGCTGAGAAAGGGAGGCTCCCCGCTCCTTGCACTTCCTGGGTGAGACAATGCTGCTCCTTGCACTTCCTGGGTGAGACAATGCCGCACCTTGCTTCTGCTTACCCTCCGTGGGCTTACCCACTGCCTAACCAGTCTGCTTCTGCTTACCCACTGCCTAACCAGTCCCAATGAGATGAACAGTGTATCTCAGTTGGAAATGCAGAAATCACCTGTCTTCTGCATTGGCCTCGCTGGGAGCTGCGGATTGGAGCTGTTGCTATTTGGCCATCTTGCCAGATCACCCCACCAAGAATATTTTTAAAACAAAGTAAATACCACCATACTCCTGGGGAAAAAAATAAACATTTGCTCTCTGCCAAGAAGAAGCAGCATGGGGTTCATAAATAGTTGGATTCCTAGTAAAGATTCTGGCAAGTTGAAAGTTGGCTTTAAAAATAATGGGCCCAGAAATTTTGGGAGAACAGAACTTTGTCTCCGATAGCCTTCTTAGAGTTTAGATTACCATAAATTCTTCTCCTAAAGGGATAAGAAGTTTCTGTAGGAACAGTGTGGAGATCAAAATGGCCTATGATCACCAGAATGTTATGTATCCAGCCCCTACACCCCCTGTGCTGTGCTTGTCTATGGTCTGTAATGAGGACTCAAGACCTACACAGTCAGGAATCATCCTTCCCTTTAAAATCTTCCTTCTTTGACAAAGCCCCACGCATTCCAGAGCTCTCAGCCATGACTGCAGGAAATCCAGTTCTTTCCCAAAGTATTCCAGAGGGCACCAAAGGTAGCTTACTTTTCAACCAATGTGGTACCTGGCTGGTCTGCTGGTTTCCTATGGATCACCTTAGTCCTGAGCCTCTTCTTTCCACAGCTGCAACCTTTTTGGGTACCACAGACCTTGCTCCTTTTATTCCCCAAGAGCAGCTAGTAACAAAGCTTGAAGATAACAAAAGGGGAGTATAAGACATAACTTAAAACTGGTAACTAGAGAGCAGCTTCTTTCTACTCCCGGTGTCACCCAAGCCTCCCTTCTGGCTTTTCCCCTCCTACCTCTGCTCTGCCGCCCCCATGGTGGGGTCCATTCCCCTTTTTTCAGTTGGCATCTCTGGCTGACATGTTCTCCACTCCTAGCTAGCAAAACCAGATTCCTTTATGGCCGTAAAAATCTCTGCAGAGGTGTTTATTTCCTGAAGTCATCCTTTCTATCATTAAGCAAAATAACTGTATTGTGTGTAGCCCCTGCTGACTCATGTGTCACTAGTACCAGGCCTCCCCAACATTAAGGACTGCAGCACTTTCAAGTTCTCCAACTGTCCATGTGACATGCCCAAGTGAACGAACACCACCACTGCCCCATTCACCCACCCATTCCCAAAAAGTGAAAGAGAAGCACACAAACGGGTGACTAGTGTTTAAGTAATCTCAGAAACATTTGCATTCAGATTACTTTCCCTTAGAATTTTCTTCTCCCCACCCCATCAAGAATGGGCATGTGCTTTATTATATCAACAACACTAACAAGGCTCACCTGAGTGGTCCCACTCAAAGAAGAGATTTCAGTTTCTACCTTAAAATGCAGAAACTACTATGGGTCAAAAGAGAAACACACACACTTTAAGAAACTCTCCCCTCCTCCTCTTCAAAATGTGGGGTATGCATTCCAGAGCTCTCAGCCTGATGGACAGCTTGGAAGCAGAAGGAACTATTGTCCAGCAAGTGGCCTTTGCCCCATGTCCATTGTACCTTGTGTCTTCCCAGCCAACTCAGAACTCCTCACAGCCGGCCCCCGGCCTACTGCTCACAGGCTCAGGCAAAGGTGGGAGTAGCCAGGGCTTGTCACTTGGCAGACACTCAAAAATATCTGTTGGACAAACAAGTGAATATGAGTCCCAAAACTTTCTAGACAGTCTCTGTCCCATTGGGTTCAAACCAGTAAAAAGCCAGAGAAGTGTCTTTCTGTCCCAAACATAACCAAGAGACGGATGAGTCCTTTGTGCAGAAGTTACTAAACACTCCTAGGTGTGGAGGAACTTTTTTGTTAATCAAACAACATCCAGTTTGTTCGATGAAAGATTAATATGGTCCATGAGTTCAACGTCATCTTCAGATTAAACCATTCACCAAAACATGGATGGGTTGGTTTGCAGCTACAAGGAATAAATACACTTTATAAAATATGAATTCCTGGTACTAAGGTTCTGCTTCAAAGAAAGCTCAACCTAGACCATATAATGAATAGAGACTGAAGGAAGAGATATTGGGAACTCAACTGATTTTCGGGCAAAGGAGTGTGAGAGGAAATGGGGAAGAGGAACTAGGGATATCAGCCTCATTCTCGTCATGATTCACAGAAATGAGTGCAGAGGGAAAACAAATCAGATGCCCAGACTGCAGTGTTAGGAGACAGGAGGCTGTCACATTTAGATTGCTGAGAAAAGGATGGAGGGTAAAAAAATTGAAGTTTCAGTGAGAGTCTGTTTTCTCCAAGTAGGAGAAAAGCTCATTGGAGATCCCAATGGACCTTATGTGAAACACTTTGAGGGTTCCATCTTGCTCTCTTCCACATTCTTTATATTTTCTAGGTATTTCTGGAGGCATAACAGAACCTTTCCCTAGCTTTTTTGGGTGGCTTCAGCTCCCAGTTGTCACTACAGTCCCCAACCATAATTTCAGATCTTCCATCCTGTCAACATTCTTCAAAACACAAAAATAATTCCTTTCTCTCCCTCACTCACACAGCAGAGGTTAAACTTATCAAATTATTAATCAATTGGTTAAACTTATCAAATTATTTTAAATATTCACCTGAAACCAGTGAGACTAGAAACTTCACATTTTAGGGTAATGATGAGGTAGAAAAGCAAGCTAAATTGTCTTATCAATGATACTTTTGATAGAAGATTTTTAAACAATAAGGAACAAAGTTGATGTATAATTTTAAAAAGAAAGTATTTCCTGGGATATGTGTTCCTAGATAAAGGTACAGTGGGCCCTGAATAGCGAGTCACAGTTTTTCTTAAGGTCCTCCTCCCCTGAGTTACACTGTGGGTCAAAAAGGGCAGGATTTTGATAAATAGGAAGAAACTAGAGGCATTTTAGTTTAATAAAAAGAACTTCTGGAAAAAGACTTCTTGGTTACTGGAAATATTCAAGCAGAGGTTTCTGGGATGTTTCTGATGGCATTCAAGCATCAGAGACCAAGGTCAGCCTAAGAAACAACCAAGGCCCCTTCCTACAAAAAAAGTAAAATTAGATCCATATACGAAATGCCTAGCGCAGTACCTGGCGCATAAGAGATACACGTAGATACCAAGTCCTTCCGATCCCAAGAGTCTGCGGGTCTACGATCGTATATATTAGATGTATTTCTGGAAGGGTAATTGGATACATTCTGGATTCTTCCAGAAGTTCACAATTTTCACAATCGGAGCCATTGAGAGAAGGCAAGGGAAGGAGGCATTTTCTTTTTGCTTGTGTCGGTAGCTCTTGCTCTAGTTGGAGTTTTCATCATCTTCAGGCAGTTATTGGTTTGGGCTTTATGCTACCCACCACAGCTGAGATAACTGCTCCTGCAGCCTTCGCTCCTTCCATCAGGGCGTGCTCTACCTGCAAAGCACACCAGTTCACAGGACAATCAGCAGGCACCCTCCCCTACCTCTACCCCACCATTCCCCTTCAGCAACCAGCCTGCCTGGAGTCTATTCCTAAGATAAGAACAGTCCGTGCTATCCTACATTTTCAAAACTCCTAGAGTGACAAGAGACCAAGAAAAGCCAGGATTGTTGGAGACAGACAACCCCTTCCTCCCTCTGTGCCATTTGGCCCAGCATCTGCCTCCAGTGTGGGGCTCAGAGGAAAAGGATCTCACAGTGCCATAGCCACTGAGGCCCTCATTGCACAAATAGGGGATCCCAGAGCCAGGGAGCAGAACTCACTTGGACAGAGCCATACAGTGAATTCCTGTCCAAACTTAGCTCTTGGGTTCTTGGGCCTCATGACTCCTGGGCCCAGGCTTCTTCAGAGGGCTTCTTGTAATGCCCTCAGTCCTTGGGGTTTTCATGTACAAATGCTCATGGGGTGGGAGATTTCTCACATCAGGGCGCACTGAGCCCCTGACACTAGAGCAAAGCCTCACAAGAATAGAGTGCAGGCCAGGTGCGGTGGCTCACGCCTGTAACCCCAGCACTTTGGGAGGCCGAGGCGGGTGGATCACGAGGTCAGGAGTTTGAGACCAGAGTGGCCAACACGGTGAAACCCTGTCTCTACTAAAAATACAAAAAAAGAAAATTAGCCGAGTGTGGTGACATGCACCTGTAGTCCCAGCTATTCGGGAGGCTAAGGCAGGAAAATCTTCTGAACCCAGGAGGCAGAGGTTGCTGCAGTGAGCTGAGATCGCGCCACGGCCCTCCAGCCTGGGCGACAGAGTGAGACTCTGTCTCAAAAAAAAAAAAAAAAAAGAGAATGGAGTGCAGGCTGGAGAGGACGCAGAGCACAGAGGAGGAAGGTGCAGAAAGTGAAGGACACAGCAGGGAGGCTGCCCATGCCCACGGAGGCTGGGCTGGCAACAGCAGAGGCCAACATTGGAACGTTAGCCCACTCTGCTTAGACAACAGAAGAAACATAGGGAGAAAAATAGAACAATTATGTTCCTCTTTTAATCCTTAATGTTTTTCATCTCTTTAAAGGGGGTAATAAATACTTTCTCTGCTCATCTCATGGGGTTTTAGTAAGGATCACCTATTAACATGAACAGCCCAAACTCGTACATATATTTAGGATTCAAAGTTCTTCTACATGCCCTGTGCCACATGTAATTTATTACTGCTCTATGTGGCTGGAAGTGACAGAGCCAAACGCAGTACAGGCCAGGGAGGTAAGGGGAGTGAGGCAGGTGGGTGACACGCCTGCTTGCCCCGTATGCCCTGCAAAGTCCCTACAGAGTGTCAGCGGGTAGGAATGATGGCCCAGTGGCCTCATCGATTGTCAGTCAAAGAGAAGCTGAGGGCTGGGTGTGGTGGCTCACACCTGTAATCTAGCCGTTTGGGAGGCTGAGGCAGATGGATCATCTGAGGTCAGGCGTTCAAGACCAGCCTGGCCAACATGGCAAAACCCCATCTCTACTGAAAATACAAAAATTAGCCGGGTGTGATGGCGCACACCTGTAATCCCAGCTACCTGGGAGACTGAGGCAGGAGAATCACTTGAACCCAGGAGGGGGAGTTTGCAGCGAGCTGAGATCATGCCACTGCACTCCATCCTGGGCGACAGAGCAAGACTCTGTGTCAAAAAAAAAAAAAAAAGAGAGATAAAAGCTGAGAAGCTACATCTTTTTAGATAAAATTTCTATATTTTTAAATACTAGCAAGTAATTAAAACAAAAAATGTGTGTGTGGGTGTGTATCCAAGGTGTGGCTCACAGGGTACTAGTTTGCATCTTTGGCAATAGAGTATCTGCTTCTGCTTATCCCTGCTTTGTTAAGGAAGAAATAGTTTTTGGCCAGCCACGGTGGCTCACACCTGTAATCCCAGCACTTTAGGAGGCTGAAATAGGAGGATCACTTGAGCCCAGGAGTTCAAGATCAGCCTGGGCAACATAGCAAAACCAACTGTTACAAAAATATTTTAAAATTAGTTGGGTGTGATGATGCATGCCTGAAGTCCCAGCTATTCAGGAGGCTGAGGCAGGAGGGTTGCTTGAGCCCAGGAGGTTGTGGCTCCTGATTATGCCACTACATTTCAGCCTAGGTGACATCGTGAGACCCTGCCTTCAAAGAAAGAGAAAAAAACAGAAAGAAAAGCTTTCAGAAATATAGTGAATTGACCAAGGAGACTTCTGTAGTTAATAGTTGAACTGGGGCTCCAACCGGTGGTCTTACTATTAGCCCAGTGCCTTTTGTACTCCTCCCTGGGTTAATAAAGGTGAAAATACCTCCTGAACCATAAAGTCCTACAGAAATAGAAAGCCCTACTAGTATAACGAATAACATGATGAAGGCACTGATTACCATTCTGATCACTAATGAAATGACAAACCCCCAGAAAGCTCCAGAAGAAGCCATCATCAGAGCAAATAGGATCACACCTGCTGGCTCCGGGGTACGCCGTATCTGAGGCCATTGACGAAGTGCTCGCAGTTCCCTTCAATCAAGCTGTACTGCACTATCTTGTTGACCATCCTTTTTGTACGCTGGATGATCTCATCCACCGGCAGGGGCAGGTATGTCCCATCGAGCTTGTTATTGACCTTCCAGGAGCAGCCATGCAGCACATCCTCCAGACGACTGTATTTCACCACGGCCCGATTGCTAAAGATGGAAGTAATACTACCCACCTCGAACTCCTCACCTGGAGACCAAAGACAAAAATTGGGAATTTCAAGGAGTAGCAGAGCAGAGCACAGTCTAAGGCTCTGAGGAAGCTGCTTCCCCTGGGGTCTCATTGGCACCATCAATAAAAGGGTGGCAGAAGAGGGGGAGTGGGAGCCAAGAACCGCAGAGAATCAACTTCCTGAGAAGCCCTTTGCCCTGCGCTGCGCTTCCTGCTCTCATCCTCCACGGGAGTCTTTCTCATTAAACTCTTGGAGCACCTTACCATGTGGACCCAGACTGTGTTGCACAGACCTGCCCAAGTCCTAGGAGTTGAGTCTTGTTTCCTAAGCAGAGTTCAGCAATCTTTACAAACATGTAAAGAGCACCCTCTATGTAAGTGTCAGCTCCTGGGTAAAGGGTGATCACATACACAATTACAGTGGTTCCACGATACGCCTCCCTCTGGGGCTGCCACAGGAGCACAGGGGAACCGAGCCAGGTAGGGCTCTGAGTGGCACCTGCTCCCGCCAGCTTCCACCTACAGCCACTCGACTGCTACCTCTACTCAAATACAGGGATTCTCATTAAGGGTATGTTTAAAAACAGGATTCCACGGCTTTGAGAAATGTTCAAAAGCTGCTATATTATCATACTGAGCCTTTAGAGGAGACAGAGACTCAAAGAGGGTCAGGAACCTGCCCAAGGCCAGATGGGTGGTCATTTAAAGCCTGCACTGTTTTTCTGCTAAAACCACGTGGATATGCAGATGTGTACACCCTCCCCTTTGTAAGTTGTCCAAGGACAAGAAATGTTCCATGATCTTTTCTTGCAAATTTGAAGAAAATCTGCTGATCTTATAAAAGCTAGCAGGAGATAATTCAGCATTCAGGAGCAGAAAGGGCAGAATTCCTTTTCAGAGAGAGCAAGATGGGGTGGGGGAAGACGTAACTGATAAGTATCTCTGTGGTTGTACAAGAGGGAAACTCCTGGACTTAGTCTGGAAAGAAGCGATAGATTTCTACGTTCTCCGAGTAGGTTCTGAGACAAGAAGTGGGAAGGGTACGAGTAGAGGGGGCAGAGAAGAGAGGCAATGAGAAAGGGACTCCCCTCCCTGAGGACCTCCAGCATGGTGAGAGACTGGGCCAAAGGAAGGGGACACAACACAGGGGTGACAGCTGAGAAAAAGTTGGGGCCAAAGGCCTTTGGGACAGTGTCTTTCTGTAATTCAACTTTGAACGGGCAATACCTGCACGGGAGATAGCATTCAAACGGCATTCATGGGTATTCAACAGGGTCCCCCTACCCCTTCCTCTCCCAACCCCCCAAGCCCCACCAGGCCCCATCTCCTGAGACAACCATTGTGACCAGTGGTTCTAGATACCCAATTTTAAGTTGTTTCCCATTCTGCTGTAATCTTCCTCTACTATCATCACCTCCTCCCCCATCCAATCTCCACTAAGATTTTGTTAACACAAATTTGATCTCAGCCATATGTTAAGACAGCTGTGAGAAATGAGAGGAGGGCTGTATCTACATTTAGGGTGAGACAGCACGGAGCGTGTGGAACAGCAGGGAGACAAGGTGAGGGCAAAGGTGCCAAAAGTGATCAAGAAGCCACAGGCAGGGTTCAAGGACTATAGAAAACAAATGGCAATCAGAACATGTAAGCATCTGCGTCCTCCTTGGGGAATCCTCAGAAAGATGAGGACGGATGCCCAACTGCTGTCAATACAAAACGGAGCTCAAGTTCTAAAATGGGTGTTTTTAAACAAAGGCCCCTCTAGGAGGTCAGGGAACTTGGGCCACACTTTTTACACTTGTATCACTCTCAGGGCTGGACACTCAGTGGGTTTTGGTGAACAGAGATCAAACTCTATCACACAGTAAACAAAGGTCCAGTCATGCTTCAGGGGGTCCCACTGCTAAAGAACGGCAATAACTGAGGAGCCCAGTAATTAACTGTGCTTCTGTTTACTTGGCTAACTTCAATATCAGTATTTCAATAGAGTATTCACTCTTACTCGGGGGAGCCAGATGGACCACGCAGTCATCTTCTACATAGATGGCCCAGTGCTCATAGCCAATTCGAAAAATCTCAATCAGGTCTCCAGGTCTGGGTCTTGGTTTTCCCTACAATGGAAAAATAAAAGATAAATGGCACATGCCCAAGGAACTCCAGACACCTTGTTTTAGGATCAGGTACTGCTCAGCCTAAAGATCCCCTCAGTGTGGTTCATCACTTCGCAGAAACCCAAGCTAAAGAAATTTCTCTTCACACCGAGGACCAAAGAACTCCCTGTCTCTCCTACCACCAGTCACATTATGAAGCCATCAAGGATACCTGTGCCAGTTATTAGTGTACTGCCTTCTCAGCTCTGAATGTACCCTCCAATATATACCCTGTGATAAATGACTAAACTTCTTTAAGCAGTTCTTCCTTAAAGCAGATAAGATGTTAAACCTTCTCAGTAGAGGGTGCTGGAAGGACATTGCAAGAGAAAGGGGCTCTCCTGTAGTTTCTGGCGAGGGGAGGGCAGGATGGTGGTCAGCAGCGTGGGTGTGTGGACATCTAGTAGAGTTCTGCCTCAGACCCAGGGTCCTCAAGACCCCCTGCCCCTGCTGGCACCCTGATTCCCTCTGCAAGGCCCCTACATGGCCCACCTGAAGCCCAGAGGGTACCCCCATGCTCTGCACACCCACACCACCAGTTGCTAATAGCCACTTCAGTCCTGCTTGCCCAGCAATTGCAATCTTCTTTGTTATCAAGTGTGTGTGTCCACATGTGTGTGTGTGTGTGCAACTGTGTGTGTGCGTGTGTGTGTGTGTGTGTGTGTGTGACAGGTAGAGAGAGAATGAGAATATACATGAAAAGGTAGGCATAGACTTGTAAATATTATGAGCATCTATCTTTTCAAAAACTATTTGGCCAGAGCTCCAGGTCTCACCTTCACTGCTGTGTTCTCTTCTCCTAGAGGCCCAGCTTCTGTGGCCCTGTGACCTGCAGGTTTCTGGAAATCCATAGCTAAGATGTCAGGACCCCTTGGAAGCCTAGAAATGGTATTGCTGTCTCTAAGATAGACCTGATCACCTATCTGGAGCAAAGAAAAGAGCCCTGGAATATGAAGAGGCACAAGATGGTAGTGAAACACCCAGTTATGTGCTCTCATTCCACCCAAGACCTTTGGTCAGAACAGGGTATAAAAGATTCATTCCCAAAAGTGATATTAAAAAGATACGGAGAATGTGAACATGAGAACTTACAATTAAGGAAAGACTAAAAGTGTGGGGGGTGTGTATAAAGTGCACAAAGATCATAATGGATTTAATGTTATTAACTTGTCAACTACTCAGAGCAAAGTATTTTAATGCAATACATGTGTGGAAGTCTTTAGTAAATTTTCAAATTCAAATACACATAAGACATGACATACTGGAGAGAAACCTATCGAATGTAAAGAATGTGGCAAATGGGCCAGGCGTGGTGGCTCATGCCTGTAATCCTAGCACTTTGGGAGGCCAAGGTAGGTGGATTACCTGAGGTCAGGAGTTTGAGAGCAGCATGATCAGCATGATGAAACCCCATCTGTACTAAAAATACAAAAAATTAGCCAGGCTCAGTGGCGCACACCTGTAGTTCCAGCTACTTGGGAGGCTGAGGCAGGAGAATCACTTGAACCCAGAAGGCAGAGGTTGCAGTGAGCCGAGATTGCGCCACTGCACTCCAGCCTGAGCAACAGAGCAAGGCTCCATCTCAAACAAATAAAAAGAATGTGGCAAATTATTTCACATGCTTTCACACCTAACTCAACGTCAGAGAAGTCATACGAGACAGAATTCCTACAGATGTGAAGAATGTGGCAAAGCCTTTAACCAGTCCTCAGCCCTTACTAAACATAATTCAAACTGGAGAGAATCCCTACCAATGTGAAGAATGTGGCAAAACCTTCAACCCGTTGTTAACCTTCTTACACATAAGATAATTCATACTGGAGAGAAACCCTGCAAGTGTGAAGAATGCGGGAAAGCCTTTAGCCACTACTCAACTCTTACTAAACATGAGAGAATTCATACTGGAGAGAAACCCTACAAATGCAAAGAATGTAGCAAGGCCTTTAACTGATCCTCAAACCTTAATGAACATAAGAATTCATACTAGAGAGAAACCCTACAAATGTGAAGGATGTGGCAAAGGCTTTTAAGTGCATCTCAAGCCTCACTAAACATAAGATAATTCATACTGGACAAAAATCCTACAAACGCAAAGAATGCAGTAAAGCTTTTAACCAGTCTTCAACCCTTATAAGAGATTCACACTGGGGAGAAACACTATGATTGAATATGGCAAAGTATTTAAAATATCCTCAAACATAAGATAATTCATACTGAAGAAACTCTACAAAATTGAAAAATGTGGGAAAGCTTTTAGCCACACCTCATACTTTTCTAAAGATAAAAGAAATTATACTGGTGAGAAACCCTAGAAATGGGAAGAATGTGGCAAAGCCTTTAAATGATTGTCACACCTTACTGTATGTAAGATCATTCATACTAGAGAAAACTCCTACACATATAAATAATGTAGCAAATTTTTAATTAATGTTCACACCTAATTGCACAGGAAAGCATTCATACTTAAGAAAAATTGTACAAATATAAAGAATGTGGAAAAGCCATTGCTATCTGCTCAAATCTTACTCAAAATCAGAGAGTTCATACTTAAAGCATTATAAATCTAATTACTGTAAAAAACACCTTTCAGAAAATATAAGCCTTTAAAATGAATAAGTGTTTGTTCTGAAGAAAAACATTACAAACATAAAGGGGATTGTAGTACCATTACTCGTGTTACAAACCCGATTGCACACATTTTATACCACAGGAAAACACCAAAGCAGCTGCTCAAACCTTGTTGAACATCAGAGAATTTGTGTTGGAAAGAAACCCTACAAATGTAATGAATGTGTAAAACATTTGTTTAAAAACTCCAGCTTGGGTCAGGCATGGTGGCTCATGCCTGTAATCCTAGCACTTTGGGAAGCCAAGGCAGGCAAATCATTTGAGATCAGGTGTTCTAGACCAGCCTGGCCAACTTGGTGAAACCCTATCTCTACTAAAAATTCAAAAAAATTAGCCAGGTGTGGTGGCGGGTACCTGTAATCCCAGCTACTGGGAGGCTGAGGCAGGAGAATCGCTTGAACCCAGAAGGTGGAGGTTGCAGTGAGGCGAGATCGTGCCACTGCACTCCAGCCTGGGTGACTGAGTGAGACTCCATCTAAAAAAAAAAAAAAAAAAAACCTCCAGCTTGGACAACACTAGAGAGGTCACACTAAAAGAACTCACATTTGCAGATGCAGCAAATGTGAAAAAGTATTTAATCAAACATTATGTCTATATAAACATCAAAGGATTCACAGTAGAAAGAACTAAGATACTGACACTTCATACATTACACTAAATCAGTTATTATTATTTTATTATTATTTATTATTATTATTATATAAATCAATTATTATTGAAAATAATTCAAAGCTAAAACTGTCAGATAATGTATTTGTATATAACTTTAAAAGAAACACAAGACTTTTTTGAAGAGTTATTATTACAAAGTATTTGTTTTCCCTTGAAAAAATTATAGTTTTTTGAAAGCAAATGTAATTTAACTCTCAAATTACTTCATGCTGTTCCTTCATTCCTGTTGTTTATATGAAAGCATGCGATCCATAATTGTTGCATCAGCTCTATGAGAGACTCTTTTTCATTAGGTGGGCATTATTTACAACCTTTTCCATGGAAAAGTAAGGGCATTGAAATGTAATGGTGAAACCCTACCTCCACTAAAAATACAAAAAATTAGCTGGGCATGGTGGGGCATGCCTGTAGTCCCAGCTACTTAGGAGGCTGAGGCAGGAGAATTGCTCGAACTCGGCAGGCAGAGGTTGCGGTGAGCCAAGATCTGACCATTGCACTCCAGCCTGGGTGGTAGTATGAGTCTCCATCTCAAAAAAAAAAAAAAGGTGCACAGTGAAAATCTAAGTAGAGAGGCTCTTTGTGGTTGACCTATAACTTTATTTGAGTGAAGCAAGAGGTAGGAGTTCAGAGTAATATTCTTCTACATGACAGTGAGAGGAAAACATTTTGAATTTTAGTAGTAAATCATTTTACCAATTGTACTTTTATGTAATAAAATGCAGTACATTTTGAAATTCTGTCTTAAGATTACAGGTGAACTTAATTTTTTAAACAAAACTGTTTTTAAAACTATTATTAGGCTGAATAAAGAAAATATGGAATACTATGCAGCCATAAAAAGGAAATCATGTCCTTTGCAGGGACATGGATGGAGCTGGAAGCCAGTACCCTCAGCAAACTAACACAGGAACAGAAAACCAAATGCCACATGTCGTCACTTACAAGTGGGAGCTGAATGATGAGAACAGATGGACACATGGGAGGGGGAACAACACACCCTGAGGCCTGTCAGGGATGGAGGGGTGCGGGAGGGAGAGCATCAGGAACAATAGTGAATGGATGCTGGGCTTAATACCAAGGTGATGGGTTGATCTGTGCACAAACCACCCTAGCACAGATTTACCTATGCAACAAGCCTGCACATTCTGCACATGTACCCCAGAACTTAAAATAAAAGTTGAAGAAAAAAAGAAAGAAAAAAAACCAAACAACCATCAATAAGGACGAGTTAAGTAAATATTCCTATATCTACACACACAGAGACATTAGAGAGAGCAAGTTGAATTTACATGAGCAGCATGATGCTGCTGAGATTCACGCATGCTGCAGCATGTGTCAGTTACTCCATTATACAGAGGCACCGCTTATGAGTAAGAACGTGTGGTGTTTGGTTTTCTGCCCCTGTGTTAGTTTGCTGAGGATAATGGCTTCCTGCTCCATCCCTGTCCCTGCAAAGGACATGATCTCATTCCTTTTTATGGCTGCATAGTATTCCACATTTCTTTGCTTAACCAACATTGTTCTTTTTCAACATTATTTTGGCTATTCCATATAAATTTTAGGATCACTTCATCAATGGATATCAAAAAATATATTTTGAGAGGGATTGTGTTGCATCTGTAGATTGATTTGGTCAAGATGCCACCTTAAGGTTGCAGATATTTTGCAACCCACAAACATGTAACTTTTTTCATGTACTTAAATCTTCTTCAATCTTCCTTACCAATGTTTTGTAGTCTACCATTTTTGTTAAAGTTATTCCTAAGTATTTTTATGCTATGATGAATGGAATTACGTTCTTAATTTCATTTTCAGATAGTTCACTTGTAATACGTAGAAATTCCATTGATTCTTGCACATGAACCTTGTATCCTGCAGCTCTGCTGAACATATTTATTAATTCTAATGGTTTTGTGGCTGAGGCATGGTGGCTCATTCCTGTAACCCCCGAACCTTGGGAGGCCAAGGCAGGCAGATCACTTAAAGCAAGGAATTCAAGACCAGCCTGGACAACATGGTGATACCCCATCTCTACTAAAAATACCAAAAAATAAATAAATAAATAAATAAATAAATAAATAAATAGCCAGGAGTGGTGGCACATGCCTGCAGTCCAAGTTACTTGGGACACTGAGGCATAAGAATCATTTGAAGTCAGGAGGCAGAGGTGGAAGTGAGCTGAGATTGTACCACTGCACCACTGCACTCCAGCATGAGTGACAGAGCAAGACTCTGTCTCAAAAAAAAAAATTCTAATAGCTTTGTAAGTACAGGCATTTCTCATTTTATTGTGCTTCGCTTTATTGTGCTTCACAGATATTTTATTTTTCACAGACTGAAGGTTTGTGACAACTGGTGCTATTTTTCCAACAGCATGTGTTCACATTGTCAGCATTTTTTAGCAATAAAGTATTTTTAATTAAAGCTTGTGCTTTTTTACATGTAATGCTATTGCAAACTTAATAGCCTGCAGCATAACATAAACATAACTTTCACATGCACTGGGAAACCAAAAAATGTGTGTGACTCACTTTCTTGCAATATTCATTTTATTGTGATGGTTTAGAACCAAACTTAGGATTTTCTACGTACATTGAATAAATGTGATGAAAATGGCCATCGTTGTGTTGCTAGATCTGGTCTCTTATTAAATATGTTGGTTACAGATTTTTTATAGGTGCCCCTTTTCAGGTTGAAGAAACTCCCTTTGATTGAGTTTCAGATAATTTTTGTTGTTGTTGTTGCTGTTGTTTGTTATTTTTTTTTAATTGCATTTTTTATCATGAAAAGTAGATTTTGTCAAATGCTTTTTCCAGGGGTATTGAGATCATACGATTTTTGTCCTTTATTAACATGATATGTTTCTGTATTACTTTTTTTTTTTTTTTTGAGAGGAAGTCTCACTCTGTTGCCTTTGCTGGAGTACAGTGGTGCGATCTCGGCTCACTGAAACCTCCACCTCCTGGGTTCAAGCCATTCTCATGCCTCAGCCTCCCGAGTAGCTGGGATTACAGCCATGCACTACCACTCCCGGCTAATTTTTTTGGTTTGTTTAACCTTTTTGTCCAGGCTGGTCTGAAACTCCTGACCTCAAGTGATCCGCCTGCCTCCACCTCCCAAAAGGGATAATAGGCATGCACCATCAGACTCAGCCTTGGTATATTACATTAATTGATTTTGGGATATTACACCAAACTTGCATTTCTGGGATAAATCTAAGTCATTGTGTATAATCCTTTTTATGTACATGCTGGATTCAGTTTGCTGGCATTTTTCTGAGGATTTTTACGTGTATGTTTATAAGAGATAATAGTCTTGTTTTCCTTTTGTGGATTTTTCTTTTTCTTTTTCTTTTTCTTTTCTTTTTTTTTTTTTTTTTTTTTTTGAGATATCTTGGCTTTGATATCAAGGTAATACTGGCCTCACAGAATGAGTTGGGAAGCATTTCTTCCTCTATTTTCAGAAAGAGTTTGTGAAAGATTGGTAATTTTTCTTCTTTAAAGGCATGGTAGAATTCTCCAGCAAAGCCATCTGGGCATGAGCTTTTCTTTGTGAAAAGATTTGTATTTACTAATTCAATTTAGATTTTCTAGTTTTTCTTGAGCCAGTTTTGTAATCTGTATCTTTCTAGGAACTTACCCAATTCATCTCAGTTGTCTAACTTGTTTGCATAAAGTTCTTCACAGTATTCCCTTTTATGTCTATAAGATTGACAGTGAGCCCCTTCTTACATTCCCAATTTTGGCAACTTGAATACTCTCTCTTTTTTACTTGGCTAGTATAGCTAAAAGTTTCTCAATTTTATCTTTCCGAAATACTATCTTTTGGCTTCATTCGTTTTCTGTATTGATTTCTGTTTTCTACTTCACTGATTTCTGCTCCAGTAGTTATCATTTTCTTCCTTCTGCTTGTTTTGGTTTTAGTTTGCTTTGTTTCCCTAGTTTCTTAAGGTAAGAGCTTAGATTATTGATTTGAGATACTTTTTCCTTTCTAATATCAGCTTTTGCAGCTATAAATTTTCCTCGAAGCCCTTCAGAACATCTCATAAAATTTGATATGTTCTGTTTTCATTTTTACTCAGCTCAAAATATTTTCTAACTTCCTTGTTCTTTTCTTGACCGTGGGTTATTTAGATGTATGTTGTTTAATTTCCAAATACTTGTGAATTTCCCAAAATATCACTTTGTTATTAATTTCTAATTTAACTTCATGGGATGAAATAAAATATTTTGGAGGATTTCAATCCCTTCAAATTTACTGAGACTTGCTTTATGGCCTAGAAGATGGTCTGTCCTGGAAAACATTCGTGTGTGCTAGAGAAGAATATGTATTCTGTTGTTGAATGAAATGTTTTATAAATGTCAGTTAGATTGAGTTAGCTAATACTGTTGCTCATATCTTCTATCTGCTCACTGATTTTCTGTCTAGTTGTTCTATCCATTACTGAGAGTGGGGTAAGTCTCCCAACTATTATTTCTGAATTCCCCGTTTATCCCTCTAATTCTATCAGTTTTTGCTTCATACTTTTTGGGATTATTTTGTTGGGTATGTATATGTTTATAATTGTCGTATCTTCCTGAGGAATTAACCTTTTGGTCATCATAAAATGATCCTTTTTTTGCTAATAATATTTGTCCTCTTAAAGTCTATTTTTTTCTGACATTAGTACAACCACTCCTGCTATGACTACTGTTTACATTAACCTATTTGTGACTTTGGATCTAAAGTGTGTCTCTTGTGGATGGCATATAACTGGATCTTGTACTATCAAGTCATATGATCTCTGCCTTTTTTGGTGTGTTTAGTTCATTCACATTTAATGTTACTATTAATAAAGTTGGATTTGTGTCTATAATTTTGCTGTTAATATTCTGTACCCCACATGTCTTTTTTGTTCCTCTGTTCCTCTTTTGCCATCTTTTTTGTATCAAAGACATATTTTCTAATGATCATTTTAATTCCACTGTTAACTTTTTAATAACATTTTTAATTGCCTTCTTTGTGGTTGCTGTAGGAATTATAATATGCATCTTGACATATTGCTAATTACTTCAGATTAATACTAACTTAATTCCTATAAAATATGGAAACTTTGCTTAAAATTAGCTGCTTTCCTTCTCCCCTCCTTTATGCTATTATTGTTAGATAATATATGGATGTAGTTTATAACATATATGGATGCAATTAGATATACTACATCCATATATGTTATAAACCCAAGACAGTGTTGCAAATATTGCTTTATATAAACTTTTTTTAATTAGTTGAGAGGAAAAAAGAAAAAACATACTTATAGTCATTTATATTAACCACACTTTTACCATTTCTATACTCTCCATTTCTTCCTGTTGATTAAGGTACTGTCTGGTGTCATATTATTGATCTAACATAGCTTCATTTCAGTCCCTCTTCTTTGTGATATTACTATTATATTTGTTATATATTTGCACATTATAAGACCAAGAATAGGATTTATAACTAGTTTTATTGAATTGCCTTTCAAATTGGTTAGCATAAATAATAAAATATGTATTTATATTCTTCTATATAATCACCTATGTAATTATCTTTACTGGTACTTTGTATTTCATGTGGCTTAGAATGCTAACTGGTGTGACTTTCTTTCCACCTGAAGAATTTTCTTTACTATTTCTCTTAAGGCAAGTCTGCTAGCCACAAAGTCTATCAGTCTTCATTCATCTGGGGCTATCTTTATTTCATCTTCATTTTTACAAGATACATTACTGGATATAAAATTCTTGGTTGATAGGTTTTTTCTTTCAGCACTTTTAATACGTCATCCCACTGCCTTCTGGCCTCCACTGTTTCTGTTGAAAAGTTGACTATTGTTTTTTATTGTGCTTCTCTTGTATATAAAAGTCTTTTTTCTCTTGCTGTTTTCAAGATTCTCTCTTTGTGTTTGGCTTTCATCTGTTTGAATGATATGTCTAGGTATTCACAGAGTTTCTTGGGTGCATAGATAAATGTTTTACATCAAATTTGGAAAATATTCAGTTATCTTTTATACAGGCATGTTTTCTGCCTTTTTATCTTCTCTCTTTCTGGGACTCCAATTACACATTTGTTGGTTTGCTCAATGGTGTATCCTTGGCCTCTGAGGCTCTGTTCATTTTTCTTTATTCTTTTTCCTCCTGCTCTTCATATTAGATAGTTGCTATTGATCCATCTTCGAGTTTGTTGATTCTTTTTTCTTTTTGGTAACTCAAATTTGCTGTTAAATCACTCTAGTAAATTTTTTTATTTTGGCCATTGTATTTTTCAACCCCAGGATTTTCATTTGGTGTGTATCATTTCTACCTCCTTATTAATATTCTATATTTGATAAGTCATTGTCATTCCACTTTCCTTTAAGACTTTAAACTTGATTTTATATATTTATTTAAATATACTCATAATAGCTGTTTAGCAGTTTTTGCTACATTCAACATGTAAGCCCACTAGGAAAGAGTCTCTAGTTACTGTTTTTGTATATATGGGTCACTCTTTCCTGTTTCTTAGCATGTCTCATAATTTGTTGTCGAAAAACTGGACATTCTAGGTAACATATACAATATGTTCTGATCTCCTTCCCCACCCCACCAAGGCTGACAGTTGTTACTGTTTTCTTGTTTGTTTGTTGTTTGTTTACTGACCCACCTGGACTGAATCTGTGATATCTGTTTCTCTCACAGCATGTAACCACTGAGACATCCGCTTAAGATTTTTTTTTTCTTGTTTTTATTTTTAAGCCTGACTTCCTAGATCAGCAAAGCTTAATGGTCAGCCAGTGACTGGCCAGAGGTTGAGCCACACCTTGTGCCAGGAAGGCTTCGCCTTTTCTCAGTGGATCTCTGCGTGACTTGGAGAATTCATTCAAAATTCCAGATTTTTATGAGTCTCCAGGCTCTCCTGAATGTGTATACAGCCTTTTGCATACCTTCCAGACCACCAGATACATGTGGCATCTTTTCAAGACCCTCTTTAGTTGTATCATTACCTGGATTTCCATGTTAAATTTTTGGCTGGCCTGTTGGCCTACTGCTTGACCTAAGCTAGCTGCAACTGTGGTCTTCCATGATCGTTTGTCACTGAGATAACTATTGTTTTCAACATCCCTGGGCATGGACATAGAGTCAGTCTCTCTCTGCTGATACTGCCAATCCTCCCACAAGCCCCACCACCTGGATAGAACTTCCTTACCACAATCACAGAGCTTCAGGTGAAGGGGCAATGCTAAAACACTACAGACTCCCACTGTTCTTTCTGAAATTCTGAGAACCAGTAGACTTTCTTAAATTAACTCTTCTCAGTTTGTTGTATGCCTTTGGTCAAATTTCCTGTCTTTAAATGACTGTCTTTGGCAATTTTGTCTAGCTTTCTAATTGTGTTGGGGAAAGAGGATTTGCTGAGATCTGCACTCAGCCATTCCACAAGTCCTGTCCACTTGCAGGGATGAGTTTTTGTGGGCACAAAGCAAACAGTATATACTACTATATTTCATGGAAGGAACTGAGGCCAAGAGAGAGGAAGTGTTTTGTCTAAATTCTCACAGCAAGTCCATGGGAGCGCTAGGACCAGAACCACCCCCTTGCTCCTGCCAACAAACCAACTCTTTCTTCTTCTGCCTTAAAGGGAAAATGTAATGGCAGCCACATATCCACTAGAGGGCTCCCCAAACCAGGCTTCTCACCCAGAAAGCACAATGATATTGCAGGAGACTTAAAATTGGACTTCATTTTCTTTTGCCATAAGCCCAGGGAAAGCAATATGGATATACGCCTCCCTACAACCCGGAAGCTGGTAGTATACAGAAGAGGTTGAGAGCTAACAGTTGGGAAGGCAGCATGTGAGTGATGTAGATGGATACAGAGGAGCAGGAGGAGGAGGACTAGGAGCAGCCAAGAGAGTAAATGAAGAAAGGAAAGAGTGGAAGAGAGATCTTTCTCATCCTTTGAAGAAGATTAAAAAGTAGCAATAGCAAATAGTATTCTCTTTGTGATTCAGATATCAACAGGAATATATTGCTTTAAGCAGATGCCTCTGTCTTGATAAACAACAAAGGGATCGGAGAACAACGTTTTAAAATGTTCATTAGAAAGTCTGAAGTTTAAATATTTTGAAGCTCATTTTAAAAAATCAACTCAGGTTCAACATTTGCATGTGCAGATGCAGGTAAACAGTTAAATTACCTTTAGTTTTAATTTAAGGATATACAGATTTTTGATTCATAGATTTTCTAATTATTTTTTCCTTTCAGACACAGGCAAATGAGAGAGGAAGAGAAGGTTTTTAGCCTAATTTCTTTAAATGAACATACGTGCTAAGCTGAGGCCACTTCTGTTATTATACACATGTGACACAGGAAAGTCCATAGGCCCATCTTCACTGTTACAGTAACCTAAGGACCATTACTATCTAAGTCCTGACAATAGTCAGGAAGAGCAAAAGATGAAGAAGTATAGAACAGGTGCCAGAGCTCAACTCAATCCAACTCGGGCTATTACTTCTGGCATTGATCAGAGTAAAAGGAATGGCAGTAACAGTAAGATTATGGGACAGCTTTTGCTGAGTCAGTCCAGAGGGAAAGCCAACTGACACATTATGTTACCCTTGGTTCAAGGGTAACTCTACCGGACTCCATCTCACTCTACCTGAGCACAGACCCCAACACCTGAGAGTCCTAACCAATGACTTTCACCCACCATCCACAGATCTAGTGAAGGGCAGGGCTCTCAGAGTCTGCCAAGCCAGCTGGACAGTCACATCTGTTCTTCCTGGGAACACACAGTCTGTTCTTCACCATCCCTCCAGCTTGGACACACTTCCCCACTAACCAAATAGCCAGTTACTTCCCACTCAACATGGCTAGGTCATTTGCAACAAGCAATCAGTCAAATCCTTCTTGTCGTTTCCTGGGAAAATGACAGTAAGAGGATAGCCCAGTTTATTGTGAGACTAGTCTAAGCCAGAAGAAAGCTCACAAAACCCAAGTTCTGTTCAATAAGGATGTCAAACAAGCTTTGTGGTACAGAAAACAGAAGGCTCAGCAATTGCAGAAGGAAAGAGGAGGGAATTTTGGAATTTTAAGTATTTTCTTTTGCTCTAATACTCTCTGGTCTGCAATATTGCCACTGGATGGAGTAGTAAGGTGCGAAACTAAATGGGATTCAGAGACTTAACAGTTATCTACTCTCTTGTTAAATTTCCTCCCACTGTAAATCAGTTATATTGAGTATTGATTCCCAGCCTTGGTTACAAATTTAAATCATCTGTGGAGCTTTAAAAAGTTTAGATTGGTCTGGAGTGTAGCATAGGTGCCTCAGTTTTAAAAGCTCCTCAGGTGAGCCTAAGGTGCAGCCAAGGTTGTGGTTATACTGGAGGCTTTTCTACAGTCCCCTTTCCCTTTTCCTTTGCTTTAACATCTCTCCAGCATTTCATGAATTTCTGCTAACTTCATGAGCCACAGTTACGCTGTCTGCATGCTCCAGAGCTGCCTCCAATCCTAGCTGATGCTGCCACCTTCAATTCCAGGTGAAGATTTTGCCGCCCTGTTTTTCTTTGTGTGATTGGGTTAATTTGAAAGCCTTGTCTTCAAGCTCTGAAGTTCTTTCTTTTATTAATACTTGTTCAGTTCTTTTTCCCATTGCATTTTGTGTATCTCTAAGTATGTCATTTCCATAAGTTACACTTATTTTTTCTTTATAATATCTATTTTTCTGGAGCATTTTTCATCCATATCCTGTATTGTCTTTAAAAATTTCTTTAAGTTTGTTTTCACCTTTCTCTGGTATCTCCTTGAATAGCTTAATAACCAACCTCTGGGCTTGGTGCAGTGGCTCATGCCTTAATCCCAGCACCGTGGGAGGCCGAGGCAGGTGGATCACCTGAGGTCAGGCATTCAAGACCAGCCTGGCCAATATGGCAAAACTCCTTCTCTATTAAAAATACAAAAATTAGCAGGGCATGGTGGCACATGCCTGTAATTCCAGCAACTCTGGAAATTGCGGCAAGAGAATCACTTGAACCCAGGAGATGGAAGTTGCAGTGAGCTGAAATCATGCCAATGCACTCTGGGTGACAGAGCAAGACTCTGTCTCAAAAATAATAATAATAATCAACCTTATGAATTTTGTTTGTCCCTTTGGAAAAAACTGCCATTTCAAAGCCCCCTGTACATCTGCACAGCCTGGCAACCCAGCTCTGGCTCTTCTCCCAGAAACAGGTACCCACTTAGAGAAACCCCTCTTTTGTAAGGCCTCCTATCTGACAAAGACAAAGAAAACAATAATCAAAAATATGATCAAAGCCTCCTAGAAATTTGGGATTGTCTTAAATGATCAAAACTAAGAATAATTGGTGTTCCTGAGGAAGAAGAGGAATCTAAAAGTTTGGAAAACACATTTGAGGGAATGATTGAGGAAAACTTCCCTGGCCTTACCACAGATCTAGACAGCCAAATACAAGAAACTCAAAGAACACCCGGGAAATCCATCACAAAAAGATCATCACCCAGGCACATAATCATCACGTTGTCTAAAATCAAGACAAAGGAAAGAATCTTATGAGCTGTGAGGCAAAAGCATCAGGTAACCTATAAAGAAAATTCTATCAGATTAACAGCAGATTTGTCAGCAGAAACCCTACAGAACAGAAGGGATTGGGGTCCTATCTTTAGCCTTCTCAAGCAAAGTAATGGTCAGCCAAGAATTTTGTATCCAGCAAAACTAAGCTTCAAAAGTGATGGGAAAATAAAGTCTTTTTCAGATAAACAAATGCTGACACCATTCACCATGACCAAGCCAGGACTACAAGTAATGTTAAAAGAAGTTATAAATCTTGAAACAAAACTTCAAAAGACACCAAAATAGAACCTCCTTAAATCTCACACAGCCTATAAAACAGTAACACAATAAAAAAAAATCTTCAGGCAACAACTAGCATAATGTATAAAATAGCACCTCACATCTCAATACCAATATTGAACGTAAATGGCCTAAATGCTTCACTTAAAGGATACAGAATGGCAGAATGGATTAAAATCCACCAACCAAGTATCTGCTGTCTCTAAGAGACTCACCTAATGCATAAAGACTCACATAAACTTAACATAAATGGGGTGGAAAAGATATTCCAAGCAAATGGAAACCAAAAGTGAGCAGGAGTAGCTATTCTTACGTAAGACAAAACAGCCCTTAAAACAACAGTTTAAAAAGACAAAGAGGGACGGTATGTAATGATAAAAAGATCAGTCCAACAGGAAAATATCACAATCCTAAATATGTATGCACCTAACACAAGAGCTCCCAAATTTATAAACCAATTATTACTAGACCTAAGAAATGAGATATAGATGGCAACACAGTAATAGTGGGGGACTTCAGTACTCCACTGACAGCACTAGACAGGTCATCAAGACAGAAAGTCAACAAAGAAACAATGGACTTAAACTATACCCTAAAACAAACAAACTAAACAGATATTTACAGAACATTCCACCCAACATTCAAAATATACATCAGCACATGGAACATTCTCCAAGATAGACCATCTGATAGGCCACAAAACAAGTCTCACTAAATTTAAAGACATCAGAATGATACAAGTACCCTCTCAGACCACAGTGGAATAAAATTAGAAATTAACTCTGAAAGGAACTCTCAAAACTATACAAATCATTGGAAATTAAGTAATCTACTCCTGAATGATCTTTGGTCAACAATGAAATCAAGATGGAAATTTTAAAATTCTTTGACCTGAACAACAGTAGTGACACAACTTACCAAAAATGGTGCTAAGAGGAAAGTTTGTAGCATTAAATACCTACATCAAAAAAAAAAAAAAAAAAAAAAATCTAAGGTCACACCTCAAGAAACCAGAAAAACAAGAATAAATCAAACCTAAACCAGCAGTAGAAAAGAACCAAGATCAGAGCAGGACTAAATGAAATTGAAACCAAAACAAAAAGCACAAAAGATAAGTGAAACAAAAAGCTGGGTCTTGGAAAAGATAAACAAAATTGATAGACCATTAGCGAAATTAACCAAGAAAAGAAAAGAGATCCAAATAAACTTAATTAGAAAAGACATGGGAGATATTACAACTGATACCACAGAAATACAAAAGATCATTCACATACACAAACTAGAAAATCTAGAGGAGACGGATAAATTCCTGGAAATACACAACAACCCTCCTAGATTAAATCAGGAAGAAATAGAAACTCTGAACAGACCGATAACAAGTAGCAAGATTGAAACAGTAATTTTTTTAAATGCCAACAACAACAAAGAAGTCCAGGACCAGACAGATTCACAGCTGAATTCTATCAGGCATTCAAAGAATTGATATCAATCTTACTGAAACTATTCCAAAAGACAGAGAAAGGGGAATGCTCCCCAAATTCTTATATGAAGCCAGCATCACCCTAATATCAAAACCAGGAAAGGACATAACAAAAAAAGAAAACTACAGACCAATATTCTTGATGAACATTAATATAAAAATCCTCAACAAAATACTAGTTAACTGAATCCAACAGCATATCAAAAAGATAATATACTATGATCAAGTGGCTTTCATACCAGGGATGCAGGGATGATTTAATATACGCAAGTCAATAAATGTGATATACCACATAAACAGAATTGAAAACAAAAATCACATGATCATCTCAATAGACACAGAAATAGCATTTGGCAAGATCCAGTATCCCTTTATGATTAAAACCCTCAGCAAAATCAGCATAGAAGGGACATACCTCAAGGCAATAAAAGCTGTCTACAACAAACCCACAGCCAACATTATACTGAATGGGGAAAAGTTGAAAGCATTCCGCCTGATAACTGGAACAAGACACAGATGCCCACTTTCACCACATTTATTTGATATAGTAGTGGAAGTCCTATCCAGAGCAATAAGACAAGAGAAAGAAATAAAGGGCATCCAAATCAGTAAAGAGGAAGTCAAACTGTTGCTGTTTGCTGATATGATCACATACCTAGAAAACCCTAAAGCCTAATCCAAAAAGTCCTAGAACTGGTCAATGAATACAGCAAAGTTTCAGGATACAAAATTATTGTACACAAATCAGTAGCCCTGCCATACACCAACAATGACCAAGCTGCGTATCAAATCAAGAACTCAACCCCTTCTACAACAGCTGTAAAAAAAATAAAATAAAATACTTAAGAATATATCTAACCAAAGACAGGAAAGATTTCTACAAGGAAACTAAAACACTGCTGAAAGAAATTACAGATGACATAAACAAACGGAAACATATCCCATGCTCATGGATGGGTAGAATCAATATTGTGAAAATGACCATACTGCCAAAAGCAATGTACAAATTCAATGCAATTCCCATCAAAATACCATCATTCTTCACAGAACTAGAAAAAACAATGCTAAAATTAATATGGAACCAAAACAGAGTCCACAGAGCCAAAGCAAGACTAAGCAAAAAGAACAAATCTTGAGGCATCATATTACGTAACTTTGAACTATACTGCAAGGCTACAGTTACCAAAACAGCATGGTACTGTTACAAAAACAGGCATGTAGACCAGTGTAACAGAATAGGGAACCCATAAATAAAGAAAAATACTTACAGCCAACTGTCTTCAACAAAGCAAACAAAAACATAAAGTGGAAAGGACATCCTATTCAACAAATAATGCTGGGATAATTGGCAAGCCACATATAGAAGAATGAAGCTGGATCCTTAACTCTCACCTTCTACAAAAATCAACTCAAGATGGATCAAAGACTTAAATATAAGATCTGAAACCATAAAAATTCTAGCAGATAACATCAGAGAAACCCTTCTAGACATTGGCTTAGGCAAAGAGTTCATGATCAAGAACCCAAAAGCAAATTCAATGTAAACAAAAATAAATAGATGAGACCAAATTAAACCAAAAAGCTTCTGAACAGCAAAAGAAACAATCAGCAGAGTAAACAGACAACCCACAGAGTGGGAGAGAATATTCACAAACTATGCATCCTACAAAAGACTAACATGCAGAGTCTGCAAGGAACTCAAACAAATTAGCAAGAAAAAAAAAAACAATCCTATCAAAAAGTGGGCAAAGACACGAACAGACAATTCTCAAAAGAAGATATATAAATGGCCAACAAACATATGAAAAAAATGCTCAACATCACTAATCATCAGGGAAATGCAAATCAAAACCACAATGCAATAATACCACCTTACTCCTGCAAGAATGGCCATAACTTAAAAATCAAAAAATAATATGTGTTGGCATAGATGCGGTGAAAAGGGAACAGTACTACACTGCTGCTGGGAATGTAAACTAGTACAACCACTATGGCAAACACTATGGAGACTCCTTAAAGAACTAAAAGTAGAACAATTTGATCCAGTAATCCCACTACGGGGTATCTAACCAGAGGAAAAGAAGTCATTATATGAAAAAGACACTTGCACATGCATGTCTATAGCAGCACAATTCACAACTGCAAAAGCAGTGTTTCATTACATTTCCTTTACATAAAAGGAAAAGCTGATACATTGGACTTCATCAAAATTTAAGAACCTGTTCTGAAAAGACAGGCCACAGATGAAGAGAAAATATTATAGAATATGTATCTGATGACATACTTGCATACAGAACCTCTGAAGAACTCACAAAACATACACACCAATAGGGAAAAATGGGCAAAAGATTTGAACACTTCACCAAAGATTATACATAAGGATGGCAAATACACACATGAAAAGATGTGCAACATTATTAGTCATTAGAAAAATGCAAATGAAAACAACACTGAGATATCTACACATCTATTAAAATTGCTAAAATCTAGAATATTGACCATGCCAAATGCGGATGAACTGGAACTCTTAGACACTGCTAGTAGGAATGTAAAATTATACAACCACTGTAAAAAACAGTAGTTAAGAGCTCTTTCAGAATTTGTCTAGAAGGCTTGGAAAGCCCCAACAAAGAAAAAAAAATTAAAGGAAAACAGTAAGTTAAATATATATCTACCGCATGACCTAGCCATTTCATTCCTACATATTGACCCAAGAGGAAAAAATATACGGTCTGCACCAAGACTTGTATATAAATTTATATAAAGCAGATTTGTGATAGTCAAAACCTAGAAACAACTCAAATGCTCAATCAACAGGTGAACAGATAAACAAGAGTGGTATATCCATGTAATGAAATACTACTCAGTAATAAAAAGGAATGAACTGTTGATAAAAAGCAACAACATGGATGTCACTCAAAATAGTTATATGAAGGAGACAAAGAAGTGCACATACAATATGATTTCATATAAATCTCTTAAAAATGCAAACAAATCTATGGTGACGAAAAGCATATCAGTTGTTGCCTGGGGATGGGAGTGGTGTGGGAAGAAAGTGGGATTACAAAGAGGCACAAAGAAACTTTTGTAAATTATAGAGGTTATTCGTTATCTTGATTGTGGTGAAGATTTCACAGGATATACATAGATATCAAAATGTATCAAACTGTACGCTTCACAGGTGTATACGTATGCCAAATGTATCAAGTTATATATTTTAGATATGTGGAGTCTATGTCAATTATACCTCGGTAAAGCTGCCTTAAAACAAAGCATAACCAACATCCCAAATCAGGATATTTATTAGACCGTCAGGATAGCTTTGAATGTGGCCCAACGCAAATTCATAAGCTTTATTAAAACATTATGAGATTTTTTTGTGTGGTTTTCTTTTTAAGCTCATCAGCTATCGTCAGTGTTAATGTATTTTAGGTGTAGCCCAAGACATTTCTTCTTCTTCCAATGTGGCCCAGGGAAGCCAAAAGATTGGAGACCCCTGGAAACAAAGTAAAATACAATATGTAGAGAAGTTGCCAGGAGGTTAAAGAGAGTCACTTTTAGAATTCTTTTTTTACCTACCTCAGCCGCTTGCTTCATCAACTTGCCTTCATTCTCAGGCTTGGGAATTGAGCTCCACTCTGCTCTCTGGCTGGGTGTGGTCTCCAAGCTAAGTACAGGCTTCTCTCTAAATGATTTTGCAATCATATAGTTAACAAATATTACTATTTCATAATTATTGGAAAATCTGTATTTCAGATTTGTGATTTTTAAGATGTCCTTTGGTTTTGAGACTGTAGGGAACATTTCCCCCCTAAGCTTGTTTCTGTGAACCCATTAGCTTTTATACAAAAGAACTGCTGTTGCTAGTTTTCTGACAATTGTTTAAATGCTAATTAATGATAGCAAGAAGTAGTTTTGGGGGTTTCTATTTTTTAATTTGCTAATAATCTCTTTTTAATGTTTATCAAAGTGATATTGCACATAGTTGTTGTCAGTTTTGTTTTTTTTAAGGAACCAGGACTTAGGAATTTATAATGAAATACAAGGAGCCTTCCTCCTTTCAAACCTCCTCATCCCAGCCCTACTGCGCAGAGGCAAACCCCTTGAAATCTAGAGCTGTCTCTTCCAACAGTTAGCTCCAGATCTCTAAGCAAGCTTGATAAGGCACAACACTGTAACTGCAAGTAACATGAATGAAATCAGTATATTTCTCTCTTAAAACAAAATGTTACAGGAGAGGACAGAAATGAAAGGCAAGAATATGCTTTCAAGCATATTAAATTAAGGTAGTATAGTAGCATAAAATATCTTGGAGCCCAAACGATCTAGGTTTGAATCCTAGCTCTGATGATTGCGGTCCCACCTTGAGCTAGTTGATGTCTGACCCTCAGCTTGATTATCCTTAAAACAGAGATGAAAATATGTGTCTCACAGAGGTGTCAAGAGGGTGAAAAAGAGACAGCACTGTAAGCATCCGGTACACGAGCAGCTCAGAAACGGGTCTTTCTCTACCTTTTCCCATGCTTTAAACTCTTCTTCAGAAAAAAAATTAGTGTATGGGGCAGGTGGGACACCCCTCATTTTCAGTATAGCTCCTCTCCAAAATTTCAGCCCCTCAACATTTTTTAAAGCAGCAACCATCATGTTGTTAAGGAAAGTGAATTCAGGAAATCTGCCAAAAGCCGACTTATCGTTCATTGATTAGTGAGACCAAGAACAATATTGTAAGCCTCCTGCTAAAAGCCATTCATGTCTCTGGGGTCTAGAGAATGGCCTTGTGGCTAGAAATGGCTGCAACACATGCCTGTGGCCAGCAGGTCCCAAGCCCAGTACAATCTGTCATCACCCAGGATCACACCGGCCTTCCCCGTACTGGGGCAAGCTGGTTCACACAAAAACCACGTCTGGGTTTGTTTTACAGAACTGCATTCCAAGTCAATCCTTCAAAAGACTTCTTCCACTCAAAGACCCCATCCTTACAATCTTCTTACCCTTGCTGGATGCTCCTGCCCTGTTCTAATGTGCCCTGTGGAAGCTGCTTGGCTGGGAGCTGGACCAACGCTGCGGATCCCACGGATTCTTCTAATTCAAGAGGGGGAAATGCTATTTAGACCTGTGAAAGAAGAATTGGAGCAAGCACCTTGACCGCTACGGGAGAGTGGGCTCAGAGCTCTAGCCTAGCATCATGCCTGGCTCCGGTTAGGCCTCAGGAAATGTTGGGATGAATGGAGAGGGTTGTGGAACTAGGTGCTGCGTGGGTTCAGTTCCTCCGCCAAAGAGAGACTTTGGAATTCCTGGGGACAGAATCGGGGAGAGGATGGAGAAGGGCGCCTCGCCTCTGTCCTAAGCCCAATGGGAGGAACGTTTGCAGAGCTAAAGCCGGTCTTAACTCCGCCCTCGGGAGCCGCTGCCACTGCCTCACTTCCACAGGAGATACAGCAGGAAGGAGGGAGCGGCTGCCCCGCTCGCTTTGATTAGCTTATAACAAGCAGTCGTGGTGAAATATTCACTCAGGATGGCAAACAAACACAATCAAGCGTCTAAGGAACTTTGAGGGTGGCCGGGTGTGGTGGCTCACGCCTGTAATCCCAGCACTTTGGGAGGCCGAAGTGGGCAGATCACTTGACGTCAGGAGTTCGAGACTAGCCTAACGGTGAAACCCCATCTCTACTAAAAATACAAAAATTAGCTGGGCCTGGTGGCGGGCGCCTATCATCCCAGCTACTCGGGAGGCTGAGGCAGGAGAATCGCTTGAACTAGGGAGGCGGAGGTTGCAGTGAGCCCAGATCACGCGACAGGGTGAGGCTCTGTCAAGAAAAGAAAAGGAGAAAGGAAAAAGGAAAAAAAGAAAAAGGAAAAGGAGTTTGGAGGGTAACGGCCCGCTGGGACCTGGAGGACAACCCAGAGGGGGCTTCCCGGCCGGGGCACGGCGGCCTCGTGGGGAGGGCGCCCGTTCTTGGGGCGGACCTGAGTGGGTCACAGTTGAACGCCTGGGCGCAGGCTGCTGGTTCTTGGGCCTGGTACTGGCGGTTCGCGAGGCGGGTTTGGGGCGGGGTGGGGGAATCCTAGCGGGGCGGAGCGCGTATTCCCCCGCGGCGCCCGGGCTCAGGCCCATCCCGCCTCTGCGGCCTCGCCGGCCCCCAGGCCCTGCAAGGGACGACGTGCCCAGTCCGGGTGATCGTGGGCACCGGGGGCGGCTCGGGGAGGAGCTGCGGAGTGGAAAAGCGCGGCGCGTGGCAAACGGTCGGGGCGCGCGGGGCGGCGACAGCGGCGCGGGCTCAGTGAGCGCGTCAGAGAAATGAGTGGGGTGAAAATGGAGGATCTGTAGGTCTTTTGGGGGAAGGAGGCGTAGGAGGTTATTCGTTGGGGGGAAGGTCGTGGAAACAGTAAAGGCTCAGAGGTGGTGCCTAAACTGGCTGGAGAAGCTAAACGGTTTGGAACAGAGGCGTGACTCGGAGGGGTAAGTGGAGACCAGATTAGGAAGCCTTAGGAGGCACAATGGGGAGTTAAAATCTTGAACAATTCGGAGTTTTTTATTTTAAAAAATATATAGAAAATGTAATCTACATATACATAACAGGTAACATACCAAAAAGTACATGGAATACGCATGTTGCAGTCTCGCCAATGTACCTTAATGTAGCAATTTCTCTTTGAACTAGTACCCGGCGTTCTTTGTCCTACTCCAAGAAAATTAAAGAAGGGGACACAAGGCGAGGTGGGAGCAAAAGTTTAATAAGCAAAAGGAGACCCCACAGCGAGCTGGGTATGCCAGAGGATTGCCCTGTTACAGCCGAATCCAAAAGCTTTTGTAAGAAAACCTCTTATCTCTGTAGCAGTCTGAGTAACTTCTCTTATCAGTAAAGCTGTCTTGTCTTATACAGCTGTGAGTCTGTCTCTAAACGAGCACAAAGCACCGCCTTCTTTGTTTGTGTAACTGGGAGTTTGCTGTAAGTAAGCCCCTCCTCCCTGCACAAGTTCCCACCGTGGATATGCCTGAAAAGGGGAGGAAACTTTCCTGGGAACTCGCTAATCATACAAAGAACAAGGGGCTTCTGTGCTGGACCCTGTCTGCTTATCCTTGTGCAAATGCAGCCTGAGTTTTTTCTCAGATTGTTTTATTTTTGTCTGTTGCTGTGACTTTTCAGGCAGGCCGCTTCTGCAGTGAGTCTTCCCCAACTGAGTTTCCCTTTCCTTCTCCCTCACACATAGTTATGAAACATAATAACATGACCACCCATGACAAAACCATCCTACTTAAGAAATGCAACATTCCTAGTACAGATGCTCCCACCTATGAGTTCCTTCCTTATCCCGTCTCCCTTGGCATGCCCAGCTTCTATCCTGAGCTTTGTGTCTGTCATATCCTCACTTTTTTCAATAGTTTTTTAAATTGCTTCTTTGTGTCCCTAATACATTACTTCGTTTTGCTTCTCTGAAACTTTATAAAAATGGTTCTGTGGTCTGGGTGTTTGTGACTCCATGAAACTCATGTGCTAGAATCCTAACCCCCAAAGTGATGATATCAGGTGATGGGCCCTTTGGTCGTGGGTAGGATTCATAAGTGCCCTTATAAAGGAGGTCCTGCAGAGCTACCTAGTCACTTCCACCATGTGAGAACACAGCCGCTGCCATCCATCTAATAACTGAGACCAGTCCCTCACCAGACAGGAATCCGCTGGCACCTTGATCTTGGACTTCTCAGCCTCCAGAACTGTGAGAAATAAATTGCTGTTGTTTATAAGCCACCCAGCCTACGGTATTTTGTTATAACAGCTCAAATGGACTAAGACAAATGGTATCATGCTGTAAGTTCTCTTCTGCAATTTTCTTCAAGTTGTTTCTAGAATACATACTTAGTGCTCTATAGTCCTGTAATTCATTTTTACTGCAGTAAAATATTCCACTCTGTGACTATAACACAATTTATTGATCTGGTAATAGATCCACTAGGTGGTTTGTTGGGTTGGGTTTTTTTAAATCCAATTTGGGGCTGGAAAGAACTGAAAAGAACCCAGATGGTATCCTGGTATATGCCTGCAGATATCCCACGAGATGTAATACCTAGAAGCACATGCCAATATGCAACTTTACAATAAAACACTAGAACTTTTTCCCAACTGGTGGTCCCAATTTCACTTCTACCAGCAATAGGTAAGAATTATTAATTTACATCTTCGCTAACGCTTACTACTGTCACACTTTCTTGGTTTTTCCAGGTGAGTGAATGTAAAATAGTATTTCACCAGAATTTTAATTTGCATTTCCCTGATTACTAATAAAATGGAGACCTTTGCATATATTTATCATATTCCCTCTTTTAAAAAGTGCCTGCTCATGCCCATGCCCATTTTTCTTTGGAGTTGTGTTCTTTTTTATTTGTAGGAGCTCTTTGTATATTCTTGATACTCGTGTTTAATTAGTTATACTAGTTTACACACATTTTCTTGCAGTTAATGGCTTGTCTTTTCACTTGCTGCATGTCTTTTGACAAATAGAATTTATGTCTTTTCTTTTATTGTCAGCTCTCTATCTTCTCATGAAGTCTTTCTTGCCCTGAAATCAGAAAATATTCTCGTATATTTTCTTGAAAATATTTTTAAATTTTCCCTTTTCCACTAATCCATTTAGAATTGATTTTTTATAAGTGGGAGGCAGGGATCCAACTTCATTTTTCCTCATGTGAATAATCATTTATCTCAGCACCGCCTGTTGACAGTTTCCACTTTTTCGTGGATGAGCAAGGCCACCCCTGTTCTGCAAACCGCTTTGAGCAGGAATACTGTTGGCTCTATTCAGTTTCTCTGATAAGTGTATCTGTCTTTGTGCTACTACCATGTAATTTTAATTGCTACATCTTGACGATAAATCCTGATGTACAGATATCTCAAGATCCCTCCTTCCTTATTCTTCCTCAGGAACTTCTCAACTATGCTTGAGCTTTTGCCTTTCATTATAGATTTCAAAACTAGTTTGGCAAGTTGCTCAAAATACCCTATTGGCATTTTGCTTGGAATTACAGTGAATCAATAAATCAACTTGGCAATTTTGGCATCTTTACAAAATTGATTCTTTCAGTTAATTATGTTTTTTTAATCTATTTGATAGGTTTTAAAATCTTTCCATGAATTCTTCTAATATTCTTCATAAATATCTAATCTTAGTATATTGCATTTTTCCCTCTACTCATTTGGAAGTTTACACTGTATTCTTTTACTTATTGCCCTCGAAATTTTAACACGTATGCTTAAGTCTAAAATTAATATCCTAAACAATCCTCTGAAACAATGCAAGGACCTTGGAACACTTTCACTCTTTCAACCAATTACCAATCAGAAACTCTTCAAATCTACCTATGACCTGGAAGCCCACCTCTTCGAGTTGTCCCACCTTTCTGGACCAAACCAATGTACATCTTACATGTATTGATTGATGTTTCATGTCTCCCTAAAATGTATAAAACCAAAATGTAGCCTAATAACCTTGAGCACACATTCTCAGGATCTCCTGGGGCAGTGTCACAGGCCACTGGTCACTCATATTGGGCTCAGAATGAATCTCTTCAAATGTTTTAGAATTTGACTCTTTTATTCAACACACTGGCCCCTCCACGCTTGGCTTCCTCTCACTATGTATACAGAGCCCCATTCCTGAGCACAGCTGACTGAATTTTCCCACATAAGCACCTTCAGTAACCCAGCTCCACCTACTCCGCAAGCTCTGAACAAACTCAGCTCCGCACCCAAAGCCCTTCCAGTTCCATCCTAAGTCAATGCTTCTCCAACTTTAAAGTGCATCTGAATCAGCAGAAGGGCCTGTGAAAATGCAGATTCCTAGGCCCGGCTTCCAGAGAGTGCTCCTCAGTCAGTCTGGGGTAGAGCCCCAAAACGTGCATTTTTAACAAGTTTTCAGGTGAAGCTGATGCTGGCGGTCTGTGGACCGCAGCTTGGGTAGCACTGGCTAAGATACCTTATCCCACGACCCTTCATGCACTCTCCATCCAGGGAGCTGCTTACTCTGCCCTCAGAACCCCATGCGCCTGAGCCTTTGCTCAACTTGGTCCTGCCAGGAATTCCCTGCTGCCAGGTCTGATGCTGTGGGTCAGATCCCGGAACCTTCCAACTCAGGATAAAGTTGAGAGGTTGTGCTGCTTTTTAAAGGGAAAGGCTTATTGGGATTTGAACCAGAACTGGAAGGACTCTAATAAAATGCAGATATTTGGCCCACCCCCAGATAAGGCCTCCCTGTGGGACATGCTGCTATGGTCACTTTCTCCATGTACAGATGAAAAAGGATGGCCCAGGGATGGGAAGTGACTTTTCCAAGGGCACACGGCACATTAGACGAGAGGCTGAGGGAGAATTCAAGTCTCCTTCCTATGCGGTTATGTGCTTCTTGCGCTGCCTTTTCGGAGCGTAAGGGACTCTGCTTTCTCCCCTTCCCTCATTCCACTTTCTTGTGATCACAGCTGGGCCCCAGCATTTCCAGCTGATGCTGAAATAGAGCCTCAGGGGGCTGTAAAACTTGGAAAAGGAAGAAGAGTGGTGGAAGGGGCAAGAAAAGGCAGGGAAGAAATAAAACCCTCTGTGGTGAAGGGAGGAAGGAATGGGAAGTCACCCAAAGCTGTCCAGGGGGCTGGGGGTGGGGCAGTTTCTGGAACCTATACATGTGAATCACCTCCTCTTCCTCTGACCCAGTAAGGGCTCAAGCTGGAAACCACAAACCCTCGCTGGTCCCAAAGGAGCCAGCCTCTGGCCTCCCTCTGCAGTGGCCACGTGCTGCAGACCCGGAGTGAGTAGTTAGTTGCTTAATGCCAGCCTTCCTCCCCTGGACACAGAGTTCTGCTGACAGCCCCAGTCCAGCCAGAACTTGGCTCTACATCCCTGGGAGTGGGGCTGGTGTGGCGCCTGGAGGTCGCCTGCTGCCTTCCCAGGGCTGCTCCAGACAGCATTAAGACCCTGCAGGGCACAGGTGAGTCTAATAGCTGGGAGAGCTGCTCCAGGCATTCAGGACCCTGGCTGTAGCAGGTGGGTCAGCCCAGTGGGGGCAAGGCTCCTGGAACGAGGCTCTACAGTTGGAGTTGTCACCCGCTCTCATGTCACCTGGAGAAGAACTGGACCCAATTCCTGACAGCTTCATTCTGCAACCACCAGTGTTCCACCCGGTGAGCTGTCACTCGAATCTGGAACCTCCTAGGTCTCTGGGCTCTCCTCTTCCATCTGGGCCCAGACTCCTGGGCGGCGGGGTGGTGAGGACCTCAGTCTTGGGCTCTGCTTCTCCCAGCACCTGCCCTGGGTTCTGGAAGGCCCTCCTGAGCTTAGCAAAGTGGCTGACTGCTAATTCCCACTTGGGTATAAATGACTGCTAGGCTTCCAGGGTCGTTGTATTCTTTTTATTATTATAGTTTAAGTTCTGGGGTACACGTGCAGAACGTGCAGGTTTGTTACATAGGTATACACATGCCATCGTGGTTTGCTGCATCCATCCCCCCCGTCATCTACATTAGGTATTTCTCCTGTTATCCCTCCCCAATCCCCCCTCCCCCTGCCATCCCTCCCCTAGCTCCCCCACTCCCCAACAGGCCCCAGTATGTGATGTTCCCCTCCCCGTGTCCATGGGTTCTCATTGTTCAACACCCACTTATGAGTGAGAACATGCGGTGTTTGATTATCTGTTCTTGTGTTAGTCTGCTAAGAATGGTGGTTTCCAGCTTCATCCATGTCCCTGCAAAGGACATGAACTCATCCTTTTTATGACTGCATAGTATTCCATGGTGTATATGTGCCACATTTTCTTTCTCCAGTCTATCACTGATGGGCATTTGGGTTGGTTCTAAATCTTTGCTATTGTAAACAGTGCCACAATGAACATACGTGTACATGGGTCTTTTTAATAGAACGATTTATAATCCTTTGGGTATATACCCAGAGGGTCGTTGTATTTTGAAAGTGGTGAAGCCTGGAGCCGCAGTGCTCTGCCCTTACTGTAATGGGTGCTAGGAGGATGGGAGTGTGGCTACCCACATTTGAGTCCGGGAGGCGGAGGTTACAGTGAGCTGAGATCACATGACACCACTGGGCGAAAAAGTGAGATTCAGTCTCAAAAAAAAAAACTCAAAAAAAAAAAAACCGGTTACCTGGCCTTCCTAAAATACATCACATACTTTTGCAACTCCCTGGCTTTTCTGGGCCATTCCTCCTGTCTCTTTCCACCCTGACAGGTGAGGGGGATGCTGATTGCCTAGTAAGGACAGACTCATCCCTGGCATGGAAGGAAGGGTTGCGTAGGAATTTCCACTCAGGGATGGCGGCTGGGAGGGGGGTTTCTCTCTTCCTCCTCCCGCTCAGTCAGTGCCTAAGAGGTTTTCTGAAGCCGGCAATGATTTACAGAAGGCTGAATTCCCAGCTGACACCCCCCACTAATGAGCAATTAATTATCACTTTCCCTCACTTGGCCCTCCCCTCTCATGAGAGCTGCGTCCACTCAGTTAATTATAGGCCTGGAGGGAGCCTGGGAACTGGAAGTGACTCAACTGCTAAACCAGCTGAGCTTGCCAGGCAGGCATCCCAAGCCTCCCTCCCATGCTTCCCAGGTGCCTGGGGAATGGGCAGAAGCAGCTGCCCAGGTTACGGCAGCTCCTTGCTTTGCAGGATTTGAGCTCCCACCTGGAGGGCCGTGCTGGTGGGTTCTCAGTTCTTTCTAGGTGGTTTGGGGTCCTAGAGGTGGCTGGAAGTTAGAGAGCAACACAGGAAGGCCAATCTTGTGATGCCACCAGTATGAATCTGGCATCCTGCTCACACTCATTCCAAACAGGCCTATGCGGAGCCCTCATGGTGCCAGGCCAGGCACTGAACCTGCAGGAGGGAAAGACACGGCTTCGGTTTTGAGGGGCTTATAAACTCCCAGGGAGAACAGCCAACAAGTCCCTCTAAGCCAAGGGCCTCATGAACAAAATGCTCCGGGAGCTCAGGGGAGGGAAGGACGCATCCAGGCACCCACGTGGATGATGCTTGGAAAAAGAGTCAGGGTGGAAAGAGACAGGAGGAATGGCCCAGAAAAGCCAGGGAGTTGCAAAAGTATGTGATGTATTGTAGGACGGCCAGGTAACTGTTTTTTGGGTTTTTTTTTTTTTTTGAGTGTTTTTTTGAGACTGAGTATCACTTTTTCGCCCAGTGGTGTCACGTGATCTCAGCTCACCGTAACCTCTGCCTCCCGGACTCAAGCAATTCTCTTGCCTCAGCCTCCTGAGTAGTCGGGATTACAAGTGCCCGCCACCACACCCAGCTAATTTTTGTGTTTTTAGTAGAGGTGCGGTTTCACCATGTTGGCCAGGCTGGTCTCGAACTCCTGATCTCAAGTTGATCTACCCATCTCAGCCTCCCAGAATGCTGGGATTACAAGCGTGAGCCACAGCGCTCGGCCCAGGTAACTTCTATGAGGAGAAAGGTGAGCCTGGGAAGGCCATTGTTAAGTGTCTCCCAGAGGTTCATTTCAAAGTCAGCTGTCAGTTCCCAACTTGTCCATGCTTCTTGCCTCCCAGTTCCTACTCACCAGGCAATAGACAGTCCTCAGGAAGCCCAGTACCAGGCTTCTGGGGACCAGGATGGCATCTAGTGGCTGGCAAGCCTCCCTGGGGTCACTGCAGCCTGTTGTGCCCTAGGAGCCGGGGAAAGGCGGCTGGCTGGTGCTGAATTTGGCAAGGGAGCTGAATTTGATTTCTCTGGTGCAATGTGACTTTGCTGTATGAAGGTCCAGGGAAGGGGATTAGGTAGAAGAAAATATGACAGAGAACACTGATTTTTACCTGTAAGGAATTTTCTGTTTGGGGAGGAAACGTTGAGGTTTCTTCTGCTCCTTTCCTCCCCACCCCCCGATATGGGGTCCCTACGCCCTTTCTCCAACCCTGCATGGTTGGGTTTCTCTTCTTGTTCAGGTGGTTCCTTATGTCATGACAATTTTTGGCGGCCTGCATGCAGGCAAGATGGTCATGCTGCAGGGAGTGGTCCCTCTAGACGCTCACAGGTAAGGCAGGGGTGGGAGGGGGTAGCCCAGGGGTGCTGGATCATAGCCCGAGAGGCATCAAGCCAGAGGGCTCCTCCCTGCCTTTGGGATCTCTGTGGGTCTCGCACTCTGAGAGCCTGACCTCCCAGTAGGTTTCAGGTGGACTTCCAGTGTGGCTGCAGCCTGTGTCCCCGGCCCGATATCGCCTTCCACTTCAACCCTCGCTTCCACACCACAAGGCCCCATGTCATCTGCAACACCCTGCACGGTGGACGCTGGCAAAGGGAGGCCCGGTGGCCCCACCTGGCCCTGCAGAGAGGCTCCGGCTTCCTCATCCTCTTTCTCTTTGGGAGTGAGGAGGTGAAGGTGAAGAAGGGATGGGCATTGGGTGGTCTAGAACTTGTGACCTTGTGCCTCTTCTTCCCTCAGCCAGACTCCCCACGATGCGGTGCCGAGCGGCATTAGTGGGGTCAGGTGCTGAGAGGACCAAGGAACTGCCATGCCTGGTTCCAGGCTGCCCTGGGCCCACATGGCAGCAAGAAAGCTCTAGAGTGCCTGGCTCCAAAGAGGGCATCACTGCCCTCTTTGTGCTGTCATGGCAAGCACTTATAGAGCACCTGCTGTATACCAGGAACTGTTCTAAGCCCTTTAAAGGTATCTGCTCATTGAATGCTCACAAAAACCCCCTTAGGTAGGTACCTCCATTATCCCACCTTACAGCCACGGAGGCGGGGAGAGGGAGAGAGAACTTGACCGCGAGGTTTTGACCCCTAATGAGAACTCCTGCCAGAAAGATGATGGGATCTTCAGACTTCTCCAGGGCAGCGGGTGGGAGGGGAGCCTCTTTAGCCTCAGTTTCCTCATGTAAAATGGAGCGAAGATGATTCTTTGGGCTGCTGAGAAGGCAAAACAAGGGGCCTCTGTTGGGGTAGAGGGAGCATTGAAGGTGCCTTGGCTCAAGGCTAGCTCTGCAACCTTGGGAAGGTTACTTAAGCCCCCCAAGGCTCTGTAAAATGTACCTACCCTGTAGAGTTGGTGTGAAGTTAAGTGAGGAAAAGGTGCGTGGCAATGCTGGGACATTGTTATGAACTGAATGAGCATCCGCTGCTGAAGAGCCAGCCTCTGTCTGTCTCTCCAGGTGAGTGTGAACGGACAGCACTTTCTCCACTACCGCTACCGGCTCCCACTGTCTCATGTGGACACGCTGGGCATATTTGGTGACATCTTGGTAGAGGCTGTTGGATTCCTGAACATCAATGTAAGTTCCCACAGGGCCAAGGCCTGGGCAGTGGCAGCCTCTAGTTTCCCCTGACTCCCAACAGGCCTGGAACCCCTTCCTGCACCCTAGACCGAGAGACAGAGGAGGCCCGGTGCACCCAATAGCCATGGGGCAGGGAGTCCACTGAGGTTTCAGCTGTGAGTGGGCTGAGGGGGAGGAGAAGGCGCTGCAGAAAGGCAGGAGCCTGCACCCAGGGTGGGTCTGGTTAGCACTGAGAAGCAATGGCCAGGAATGATTTGGCACACTGGGGCTGAAACAGGCTGCAGCTGGCTTTATCATTCCCACCTGATGAGCTTATAAAAACCCAGATTTCTGGGGCTTGCCACCAGAGATTCTGAGTCAGTCAGTACAAGGCAGGGCCTAGGAATTGGGATGTTCAGAATGCCAGCAAAAGGCGACCACTGAGCAGCCGAATGCGAAACACAAGGAGCTCTAAAGCCCAAAGCCAGAGCTCCTCCTCCCAGGCACAGGTAGGGCGTGTAGTGGTCCTGAATGCTGCTAATTCTTTTCTCTCTTTCTGAACAGCCATTTGTGGAGGGCAGCAGAGAGTACCCAGCTGGACACGTGAGTCTCTTAAGAGCACGGTCTGAGCAGCCACGCTAGCTGACCCGCCCTTCTGGACCGCCGCTCCCGTCACACAACGCCCAGCTGCCCCTTCCCTCACTGCTGTGGTTGCCGTAAACTTGGCTGGCTCTACTCCAGTCCCTGGAGGGCCTGGATCTGCCTCTCCCAGCCCCTCTCCAGGGCCAGCTTGGGAAGATGAATGGGGGTGGGCTGCGTGCAGAGGGGGCAAGACCCCGTATTCCCAGCAGGAGAGGCCTTAGTTGAAATGCTCATTTCTCAAACCACCGCTGCGAGGTGGCTGGGGTTGGCCTTGCAGGACAGAAGGGGAGATGAGGCCCATGTACCTGCTCAAGGCCACAGTGGATGACAGATCCTCCACCCAGTTCTTCCCTATTGTTCCAGAGCGAGTGAACTTCTGAAGTCCAGAGGATCCCACTGGGCTCCAGTGACTCACCTGCGGCCGTGAGAGAGACAAGCCCCAAATATCCCCAATTTGTCAGAATAAGAAGAGGTTCTTTTTCCTAAGCAAACACCACATGGCCTTATGTCCCCTCTTTCTTTCCCTGACAGCCCTTCCTGCTGATGAGCCCCAGGCTGGTGAGTGAACCTCGCTCCTGCTCCGTCAGGGCTGGGAGCACAGCCTGGGTGTGTGGCTAATGAGCTCCACCTGGTGGGACATGGGCTATGCCCCCAGCCTCAGAGTGTCCCCTTCCTTTATAGCAAGCTGCAGGCGGTGGGTGGGTGGGTGGGGCAGCTTCAGGCTGAAGCTCCAGCTTCATTTTACCTTTTCTCCACTTATTCTGAACATTGTCATTTGATACTTCTCTGTGCCAGGCCCAGTGCCAGGCTCTAGGATAGAAGAACAAGCTGGTCCCAGCTGTCCAGTTGCTCGCAGGCTGGTAGGGGACAGACCACTAGATGGCCATTGCCGTTCAGGATGAAGTGAAGGGAGAAGGACATGGTGGTCGGGACACAGAGAAGCCAAGCTCAGCCTGGAGGGGCCAGGGAAAGTGTTGGGCAGGAGGGGAGTACAGGAGGTCAGATGCTTAACAAATAAGCAGCATCTCCTGGCTGCAGGCCTGGGTAGAACATGCCTGCCCCAGTGTTCCCCTGGCCCCCGGGGGCGGGTGGTCCTCCCCAATCCCCCTATGAGTCAATTTCTCAATACCTCCCTTGTTCTTCAGGAGGTGCCCTGCTCACATGCTCTTCCGCAGGGTCTCTGGCCCAAGCAGGTCATCATAGTGCGGGGGCTGGTCTTGCAAGAGCCGAAGCAGTAAGTATCCAGCAACAAAAAGGAGGCGAGGGAGCAGCCCCTCTGTGCCAGGCACATACTCTATAAAGCATCATCTCTTTCAATCCCCCAGCACCGCCATTTAATCCCCATTTTACAGACGAGGAAACAGAAGCAGAAAGATGTGGCCCACGGTGGCAGAGCTTGTGAAGGTCAGGCTGGGACTGGGATCAACAGCCCCACTGCTGGGAGCGTCATTCCTGCTGGTACATCTAGTCAGGCCTAGCCTCTTGTCCCAGGTCCTAGGAAAGGGGCCCCAGGAAAGGTCCAGGTGCAGCCTAAGGCCCAGAGCAAAGATGTGGCTTCCCATGGTAATGCAAGGTGTGGTTCAAAAGACACAGCTAGACTGCCCCAGAGAGGAGGGCTGCTATTTGGAAGCCAGGACTTGGAGGGACACAGTGACTAAGTGGATACTACCAAACTTCTCCTCCATGGTGTGTTCAAACCCAGACCTGTGGCTCCAATCCAGTTAGACAAAGGCCACTGGCCTGCCTGCCTTGAGGAAACGCATTAGAGTTTATGACTTCTCTGGGCCAGACTGCCTGGGTTCGCATGTGCTGAGGACACCTACTACCTGCGCAACCTTAAGGCGATACTTTTCCTCTCTGTGCCTCTGTTTCCCTCTCTGTAAGAAGGGGAGGATAATAATGCTGACTTTAGGGGTGGTGCTTAGAGTAGTACCTAGCACGTGGTAAGTGCTCCACAAATGTGGATGCTATTGCAATCATCTCAGTGGGGGCAGGGGAAGGCAGCGTAAGGGAAGCACCCTGTGTTCTCCTTGCTTAATTTTGTTTTGACTTTTTAAGTTACTGACCTCACTAAACCCTTGCCCTCCACACTCCCGATCATGCCTGTGAATTCTGGGGCAGGCGTGAAGCCCAGCACTGGATGGCCTGGGCCTCCAAAGACAGACACAACTGAATTGGATTCCTGGTTTTGTCTCTTATAAATGGTGCAGTCTTGGGCCAGTCACTAAACCTCTCTAAGTCTGAATTTGCCTACTGGAAAAAGGAGAGTGAAAATTCCAACCTGTTAGGGAAAATGAAAAGGTGCTCAGTGATAGAACACTTCTTCCCACAAAACTTGGAGGCATGAGACCAGGTTCACATCGTAGCTCAGAGTCACAAAGTTACCAGTGACATGGTGAGCAAGTAACGGCTCTTTCCCAAGGGCTGTGAATGAATGTGTCTTCAGAAGCCAGACAAGTCTCTGAAGTAAATAGTGAGCTCAAGATGGATTAAAGATTTAAATGTAAGACCTAAAACCCTAAAAACCCAAGAAGAAAACCTAGCAATACCACTCAGGACATAGGCACAGGCAGGGACTTCATGAGTAAAACAGCAAAAGCAATGGCAACAAAAGCCAAAATAGACAAATGGGATCTAATTAAACTCCAGAGCTTCTGCACAGCAGAAGAAACTATCATTAGAGTGAACCGGCAACCAACAGAATGGGAAAAAATGTTTGCAATCTACCCATCTGAGAAAGGGCTAATATCCAGAATCTATAAAGAACCTAAACAAATTTACAAGAAAAAAAACAATCCCATCAAAAAGTGGGCGAAGGATATGAACAAACACTTCTGATTATATTTAAAGAGAAAATAGAAGCCATCTTTTATACAAACTCTCTCAATTTCTGAATATTGTATTAAAGTTGAAGAATACAATGGACTAGACAAAACATTCCTATACACCAGTTCAGCTGAGATCCACCCACATGAAGACTTAGCACAGCACGTGATACTTAGTGAGGCCGCCACGGATGCTGCTGCTGCTCTTTTGTGAAAGCAACTGATAACCTGAATGGGACAGAGGGAGCAAGAGCTGGAGGGCACAGGATTCATTTGCAGTGAAAATCTATCCCTCTTTCTCCACCTCATCCCTTCCCTCCTCATTGAGTCAGAGTGTATGACTGCAGCCTCAAAGAGCTTCAACAGAGCTTCACTGGGCATCTAGTGATTTGTGATTATTCAGTGATCTAGTGGGCCGAGCTGGATGAATGTGAGGTAGGGAGACACTGAGGCCTCCTCACCAAGAATTCTCAGGCCAGTGGGAAGACAAAGCCTTGTCTGGCAGGATGGAGTAGGGGGAAGCCATAGTGGGGCTGGAGGCTCCACACCATACACTCTCAGGGTTCCTGCCCTCCAAGCTTCTTCCCAACATTGAGCCCTTGCCATCTCCTTCCCAAAACTTACGAAACTTATGGGGCCACCTCCTGTGAGGATCTACCAATAGTCCCTGAAAGGCCTGCCCAGGGTAGCCTTTTCCCCCACCTTACCCGCCCCCTGCATACCATCGAGATGCAGCCTTCTCCAGCGTAGTGCTTCAAAGAAGGGGACTTTGAGAGTTCCCAGCGCATAAAAAATAATCTGGTTGCCCTATTTGAGAGGCAGGTGCCAGATCCTACCACCTCCAGGTCTGGAGTCAGGAATCCTAGTTCACATCCTAACCTGAGGCCCTACGGAGAAGTCATTTAACTTTTTGTCCCATCATTTAAATGGGCTGACAAACCTCACAGCACAGAATTTGTGAGGGTTAAGGAAAGGCAAACTAGTGTCTGTAAAACACCTAACTTCTGTAAAATACCTACTGTGTGCTAGGAATCGCTAGTTTTCACATACGTTATTTTCTTTCTTTTTTGTGGCTCTATGAGGTAGAGATTGTATTATATAGTAATATTTTTAAGCAATAGGTATCATCTGAATGCTTATTACATAATCAGGTACTGTTCTAAATAAGCATTTCTTATGTATTCATTTAATTTTTACGACAATGCCACAGGCAGGTACAGGGCAGTTATGTTATCTCTGCATTATGGATAAGGAAACTGAGGCACAGAGAGATGAAGGGTCTTGCCCAAGGTCACAAGAGTAGATAGTATCAGAGCCAGGGTTCAACCTGGGCTGCCTGACTCTAACCAACATTTAAGACAATACCTGGCGCTGAGTTAGCATTCAATAAATGTTAGCTACGGCTATCACCATCATAATCATCCCCATTCTCAGGAGGAGAAACTGAGGCTCAGGGTAGGCAATTTTCACACACTTCTCTCCCACCCCCGTCCTCCTGTAGTCAGTAGATGGCAACCCTGGAAGTTCAATCTCAAGTTCATCTAGAGCTCATGTTCTTTCCACTGTTCTGAGCATCCAGCAGTGCTTATTTCTGGAGGCTGAAGCCGCTCAATCTTCCATCCTCTCCCCGACCTCCATCCTTCCCCTGGGGGCTGAGCAGTGGCCTGCGGCCAACAGGCACTGATTCCTTCTCCTTCCTCCTGCTTCCCGCAGTTTCACGCTGAGCCTGAGGGACCAGGCTGCCCGTGCTCCTGTGACACTCAGGGCTTCCTTCACAGACAGAACTCTGGCCTGGATCTCCCCCTGGGGACGGAAGAAGCTGATCTCAGCCCCCTTCCTCTTTTACCCCCAGAGATTCTTTGAGGTGAGTCAGAGCCAAGAGGCCACATCTCTTCAGGCTGGAGCACAGAGCTGACCTCCCATAATGACCTGGAAGACTCTGGGGCGGGTGTGCAGGGCAGACGTTATGGGGTGGGAGACCAGAGCCAGCAGAGCACAGCAAACATCTATACAGAGGTCCTCAACCCTCCACTCTGATGCCAGGGATCCCATGGCCAGAATCTCAAATTAATTGATGCAGGTAGAGGCCCAAGCATCAGCTTTATTAAAAAGCTCCCCTAGGGCCGGGCACGGTGGCTCATGCCTGTAATCCCAGCACTTTGGGTGGCCGAAGCTGGCAGGTCACCAGGTCAAGAGTTCAAGACCAGCCTGGCCAAAATAGTGAAACCCTGTCTCTACTAAAAATATAAAAAATTAGCCAGGCGTGGTGGTGGGCGCCTGTAATCCTAGCTGCTTGGGAGGCTGAGGCAGGAAAATTGCTTGAACCTGGGAGGTGGAGGTTGCAGTGAGCCCAGATCGCGCCACTGCACTCCAGCCCAGCAACAGTGTGAGACTCCGTCAAAAAAAAAAAAAAAAAAAAAAAAACCACCCCAAATTATTCCAGCAGCCAGAACCAGTCCACTACAGGAAGCACCCCACCTAACAGACGGGGAAAAGGAGGCCCTGGGCTGGGAAGATCCTTGTCAAAGGCTGCAGTGGGCTG
>CAUYLG010050486.1:0-87253 GCA_963573385.1 Cacajao melanocephalus
AATAAAGAGTGGTAGATATTAATAAAATGGATCATATAAAATCAATAGATGATTAACCAAACCAATGTATTCCTTAAAAGATCAAGAAAATTCACAAACTTTTATCTAGGATGACTATATATATATATATATATATATATACACATATATATATATACACATATATATATACATATATATATATATATACACACACACACACACATATATATATATATATATATATAGAGAGAGAGAGAGAGAGAGAGAAGGTTCAAAGGCTCAAATTATTAAAGTCAGAAATGAAAGTGATGACACTACTACAGACCTTACAGAAATAAAAGGAGCATAAAATAATACTATCAATAATTGTACACCAACAAATTAGATGACTTAGATGATATGAACACATTTCTATAAATTCACAAACTACCTAAACTGACTGAAGAAAAAAGTAGATTCTCTAAACATATCTGTAACAACTAAAAAGATTAATCATCAATCAAAACCCTCACAACAGAAGAAATACATGGAGCATATAGCTTCAATGGTAAATTCTGCCAAACTTCTAAAGAACGTGTATTATTCTCAAACTCTTACAAAACATAAGGAGGGAAGGTAACACTTTCTAACTTCTTCTAAAAAGTAACCACTATTCTGATATCAAAGCCCTACAAAGACACACAAGAAAAAAATTTATATATCAACAATTCTTATTAATACAAATATAAAAACCTTCAACAAAATACTAGTTAACCAAATTCAAGAGGATACAAATGATAACAACCTCAATCAATAAGATATAGTTCATTAATAAAATTTTTAAAATATGATCATACTAATAGATGCAGAAAATTGCAAAAATTGAACACCCTTTCAAAAAAACACACAGAAAAATAAGAAGTAGAAAGGAACTATTCAACATGATAAAATGTATTTATGAAATACCAATAGAAATATTACATTTAATTGTGAAAGACCAAAAGTTTTACACCAAAGATAAGAAACAAGTCAGATATCTGCTTTTGCCACTTCTATGCAATCTTATAAAAAAAAATTCTAGCTAGAAAAATTAGGCAAAGCAAAAAAAAAAAAAAAAACAAAAAAAGCATTCAAATTGGAAAGTAAGAAGTAAAATATCATTTTACAAATATGATTATATATCTACATATACCCAAAGAATACACACACAAACCCATATACACACACAGTACTAGAATATATCAATAAATTCAGCCAATTTGCAGAGTACAAGACCAATAAACAAAAATTAGTTTTTTCTGTATAGCAGTAATAAAAAATATGAGTCAAAAATTACAAAAACAGTTATATTCACAATAACACCCCAAAGAATAAAATGCAGAGGCAAACATCTAAACAAGGAGGTACAAGATTTGTATTTCAATTACTGAAAAACAAAACAAAATAACATTGCTGAAAGAAGTTGAAGAAGACTAAATAAATAGAAAGGCATCATAGGGTCATGGCTTGGAAGACTTATAATCGTCAAGATTTTAAGATTACCCAAAGAAGCAGAGCAAGATGGTAGAATAGAAGCTTACACTGTTTGTATCTCTTCAATTGAATACCAAATATTAACAACTATCCTCACACAGGAAAGCATCATCACAAGAACCAAAAACTGGGAGAGAAGAGTGAAAAGTAAGACTTTCTCTTGCATCGTGGATACCAGCTCAGCCACAGTAGGACAGGGCACCAGACAGAACTGTGAGGCTCCCTTTCCAGGTCCTAGCTTCTGGAAAACATTTCTAGATACATCTTGGGCCAAAAGGTAACCAACTGCCTTAAAGGGAAATAACCCGTCCTGTCAAGATTCATCATCTGTGAGTCCTTGGGCTCTGAATGCCCAGCAGTGGTACCCAGAGAGTATGCCACATGCCTTGGACTCTGAGAAATGCTGGCTTCAGGTATAACCTAACACATTCACAGCTGTGGTGGCTATGAAGAAGTACTTCTTCTGTTTGAGGAAAGCAGAGGGAAAAGTAAAGGGGATTTTGTCTTGCACCTTAAGTATCAGCTTGGCCACAATGGGGTAGAGCAATAAGCAGGCTCTTTAGGTCCCTGAGTCCAAGCCTACACTCTTGGAGAGAATTCCTGAACCTGCCCTGGGCCAGAAGGGAGCCCACTGTCCTGATGGTTGAGTACCAGGCCTGGCAGCATTCACCAATGGAAGAGCCCTTGGGTTTTAAGTGAACATTGGCAGTGGCCTGAGAGAACCCCTCTGGAGACCAATGGTGGTGGTGGCCACATAGAGAGGCTCCTCTATCTGTAGAAAGTGGAGGGAACAGTGGGAAGAACTTTGTATTATAGTTTGAGTACCAGCTTAGCCTCATTATAAGAGAATATCAGGTAAATTACCAAGGTTTTTGATCACAGTATCTCTCTCCCAAACAGCATCTCTGGGCATGACTGGGACCTGGGAAAAACTCACTACCCTGAAGGGAATGGCCTTGGGCAACACCCAGTGCTGTGCTGCCTTCAGGTCTGACCCACTGCAGTCCCAGTGGTGGTGGCCACAGGGGTGCTTACATCACTACACCCCTAGTTCCAGATGGCTCAGCACAGAAAGAGAGATCCATATGTTCAGGAGAAAGTAAGGAAAAAGATCAAGAGTATCTCTCTGGTAACCCAGAGAATTCTCTTAAATCTTATCCAAGACCACTAAAGCAGTACCTCTATGTGAGAACCACACCTTCACTGGGCAAGAACCACACCCTCACTGGGCTTGGGGCTCAAGTCCCTTTGAATACCTGGAAAGCCTTTTCAGGAAGGATAGGCACAAACAAGCCCAGACTGTGAAGACCACAATAAATAACCATCTCCTCAATGCCCAGACATTGATGAACATCTGTAAGTATCAACACCATCCAGGAAAACATGACCTCACCAAATGAATTAAATAAGGCGACAGGGACCAATTCTGGAGAAATAGAGATATACAACATGTCAGACAGATAATTCCAAACAGTTATGTTATCAAAATTCAAAGATACTCAAGATAACACAGAGAAGGAATTTAGAACTCTATCAGGTAAATTTAACAGAGATGAAAATAATGAAAAAGAATCAAGTAGAAATTCTGGAGTTGAAAAATGCAATTGACATGATGAAGAATGCATCAGTTTCTTAACGGATTTGACCAAGCAGTGAGTTTGAAAATAAACAGTCAAAGGAGAAAGAAAAAAAAAAGAATAAATAAAGTAAAACATGCTTAGAAGATCTAGCATATAGCCTCAAAAGGTCAAATTTAAGAGATATTGACCTTAAAGAGGAGGTAGAGAAAGAAACAGAGGTGGAACATTTAATCAAAAAAATAACATCGGAGAACTTCTGAAACCTAATGAAAGATATCAACATTCAAATGAAAGAAGGTTATAGGACACCAAGCCCAAGGAAAACTACGTCAAAGCATTTAATAATCAAACCCCCAAAGGTCAAGGATAAAGAAAGGATCCTAAAAGCACCAAGAGAAAATAAATATCATACAATGAAGCACCAATATGTCTGGCAGCAGACTTTTCAGTAAAAACCTTACAGGCTAGGAGAGAGTGGCATGACATATTTAAAGTGCTAAAGAAAAAAAATATCTTTTTGCCTACAATAGTATATCTGGCAAAAATATACTATAGTATGACCACTATGGAGAAAAGTTTGGAGGTTCCTCAAAAAGTGAAAATTAGAGCTATCATAGGATCCAGCAATTCCACTGCTGGGTATATACCCAAAAGAAAGAAAGTCAGTATATCAAAGAAACATTGACACCGCCATGTTTGCTGCAGGACTATTCACAATAGCCAAGATTTAGAAGCAACCTAAGTGTCCATCAACAGATGAATGGATAGAGAAAATGTACATATACACAGTGTTGTACTATTCAGTCATAAAGAAAAAAAATGAGATTCTGTCATTTGCAACAACATGGATAGAACTGGAAATCCTTATGTTAAGTAAAATAAGCCAAGCACAGAGAGACAAACTGTGCATATTTTCACTTATTTATGGGATCCAAAAATCAAAACAATTAAACTCATGAAGATTGAGAAATAGAGAGTAGAAGGATGGTTACCAGAGGCTGAGAAGCTTAGTGAGGACATGGGATGGCAGCAGGGATGCTTAATGGGAAAAAGATGAAAACAAAACACAGAAATAATAAACAAGAACTAGTATTTGATAGCCCAATAGGGTGACTATAGTCAATAACAATTTAATAGTATATTTAAAAATAACTAAAATTGTATAACTAGACTGTTTGTAACACAAGGGATAAATGCTTGAGGAAATGTATATCCAATTTTCCATGATATGATTATTACAATTTGCATACCTCTACCAAAATATGTACTCCATAAATATGTACAACTACTGCATATTAAAATTAAAAATAATTTAATACAATATTAAATATAAGATTAAAAATAAAAATAAAGATTAAAAACAAAAATAATTTAATACAATATTACCCAAAGCAATTCAACACAATCTTTATCAAAATTGAAAACATCTATTTTTTTTTAGAAATAGAAAAGCCTATCCTTGAATTCATATGGAATTTTAAATAGCTACATATAGTCAAAGCAAAGTTGAAGAAAAGTTTAGAGTACTCACACTTTCCTATTTCAAAGTCATTACCAAACTACAGTTCGATATCACAATAGTATAGTACTGGAATAAGTATAGTTACATAAAGGAATGGAATATACTTGAAACTACAGAAATGAATGTATATATCTATGACCAGTTGATTATCGTTAAGGATGCTGGGTTAGTCTACTTTGTCTTGCTATAAAGAAATACCTGAGACTGGATAACTATAATCCCACGTGTCAAGGGAGGGTCTGGGTGCGAGGCAATTGGATCATGGGGGAGGAATCCCCCTTCCTCTTCTGATAGTGAGGGAGTTCTTGGGAGATCTGATTGTTGAAACTGACAATTTTTCCTGTGTTCTCTGTCTCTCTTGCTGCCATAAGACGTGTCTTGCCTCCCCTTTGCCTTCCACCATCATTGTAAGTTTCCTGAGGCCTCCTCACCCATGCAGAACTATGAGTCAATTATTTAATTATTTAATTTCCTTTATAAATTACCCAGTCTCAGGTAGTATCTTTATAGCAGTGTGAAAATGGACTAATATAGAGAATTGGTATCAGTGGAGTGGGGTACAACTATAAAGTAATCTGAAAATGTGGAAGCAACTTTGGAACTGGGAAACAGGCAGAGGCTGTAACAGTGTGGAGGGCTGAGAAGAAGATAGGAAGACGTGGGAAAGTTTGGAACTTCCTAGAGACTTGTTGAATGGTTTTGACCAAAACGCTGATAGTGATATGGACAATGAAGTCCAGGCTGAGGTGGTCTCAGATGGAGACCCTCTTCTCACAGCTCCATTAGGCAGTGCCCTAGTGGGGACTCTTTGTGGGGGCTCCAACCCAACGTTTTCCTTCTGCACTGCCCTGGCAGATGTTCTCCATGAGAGCTCCGACCTATTCATCCTGTGTAATCTAAGCAGAGGTTCTCAAAGCTCAACTCTTGTCTTCTGCACACTTGCAGGCCCAACACCATGTGGAAGCTGCTGAGGCTTGGGGATTTGACTCTCTGAAACAATGACTCCGAGCGGCACCTTGGGCTCTTTTAGCTACTGCTGGAGCTGAAGCAGCTGGAATGCAGGGCACCAAGCCCTGAGGCTGTACAGAGCAGCCGGGCCCTGGGCCCACCCCACAGAATCATTTTTCCTTTTGGGCCTTCAAGGCTGTGATTGGAGAGGCTCTCATCAAGATCTCTGACATGTCCTGAAGACATTTTCCTCGTCGTCTTGGCCATTAAAAATAGGATCCTCATTACTTATAAAGAAACTTATTTTGCTCATGGTTCTGCAGGCTGTCCAAGCATGGCATCAACATCTGTTTGGCTTCTGGTGAGGCCTCAGGAAGCTTTTACTCACACCAGAAGGCACAGGGGGAGCAGGCGTACTACATAGAGAGAAAGGAACAAGAAAGAGATTGAGGGGAAGAGGTGTCAGGATCCTTTAAACAATAAGCTCTCATGTGAACTATGGAATAAGAAGTCACTCATTACCATGGAAGGACACTAAGCCATTCACAAGGAATCCACCCCCACAACCCAGCCTCCCACCAGGCCACACCTCCAACATTCAGGATCATATTTCAATATAAGATTTGAAGCGGATGAATATCCAAACCATATCAGATGCCAAAATCATTTAAAGGAGAAAAATTATTTCTCCAAAAACTGATGATGAGACAACTGAACATCCACATACAATAGAATGAAGTTGAATCTGTACTTCATACCATACACAAAAATGAATTCAAAATGGATCAAAAGGCCTAAACATAAGAGTTAAAACTATAAAATTTACAAGAAAACATAGAGGTAAAATTTTATGACATTGGCCCTGGCAGTGGATTATTTGAAATGTCATCAAAAACACATGCAACAAAAAATAGATAAATTGAACTTCATCAAAATTTAAAACTTTTGTGCGGAAAAGAACACTATCAAGAAAGTGAAAAAGACAACCTATAGAATGGGAGAAAATATTTGCAAGCCATATATTTGATGAGTTTAATATACAGAATATACAAAGAATTCTTACAACTCGACAACTAAAAGACAAACTTTCTACTTAACAAATAGTCAAAGACTTCATTAGACATCTCCAAGGGGATACAAATGATCACAATGCTCATCAAAAGAGGCTCAGGAAAATGCAAGAAAAAAACTATAAGAAGATAGCACTTTATACTCACTAGGACAGCTATAATTAAAAAGCAAAAGAAGAAATAGGTTTTGGCAAGAATGTGGAACAATTAGAAACATCTTATGTTGTTGGAAATTATGCAAAATGGTGCAGCTGCTGTGGAAAACAGTTTGGCATTTTCACAAATTGTTAAACAAATGATCTTCTCCCACTGGAAGATGGCAGAATGAAAACCTGTAATGATCATCTCCCCATAAACATCGATTTGAAACAACTACTCAAGAAAATACCTTCACAAGACCTAAGTAAACAGTACCTGATTTTAGCATAATAGTAAAAAATACATCAAAGAGGATAGAAAAACAGTCTTGCATTGACTGCATCACCCCTCCTCAAACTCTAGGCAGCACAGTGGAGTGACAGACTTCTTTCCCTTGGGCAAAATGGGGGAAAGTGAGTGAGAGTCTTTGCCTTGTAACTCAGAAAACCCTCCCTTATCTTCCTCAGATCCATTCAGGCCTGAAGCTTCAGAGTCTGCCAGAGTCACAATGAACTTGGCCTTAGGGTGTTCTCCTGCTGGAATGGCTGCATTTACTACAGAAGTCCAACAGTCAGTCTCCTTTGAATTCCTGGAAGCCCCTCTGAATAAAGATGTTACAATGGCTGGAATAAATACATAATTCTGTATTGCCCAACCATCAACATATGTCTACAAGCATCACGAACGTTCAGGGAAATATGAACTCATCCAATCTATGTAAGTACTGCATAAGGCAGTACTTAGAGTGAAATTTACAGTTGTAAATGGTTATATTAGAAAAGATTAAATATTTAAGATACTTTATCTAAGTGCCAATCTTGAGGTATCAGATAAAGAAGAGAAAATTCAACTAAAAATAATTAGAATGGAGAAAACAATAAACAGCAATTAATATCAATATTTCAAAATCAAAATCAATATTTACAAATATGTAATGAAATTAATAATGAAAATTAATGAAATTCAGAGCCTGCTTCTTTAATTCAATAAAATTGATGAACCTCTAACTAAAGTGATCAAAAAATAAAAGGAAGACAGAAATTACCAACATTAGTAAATAAAGCATAAACCACGTGGCAGATCCTACAGCTCAAGGAATCACAAACTATGGCCCATGGGCAAAATCTTGTCCCATCAACCACTTCATAGATAGAGTTTTACTAATATATTAAATTAATAATTTAATATTATTCCATGCTACAGTAGCAGATTTAAGATGCTGTAACAGAGACCATATGTCCTTCAGTACCTAAGATATGTGCTAATTGGCTTTTAATATAAAAAGTTTGTTGAGTCCTGTTACATATGATAAAATAATAAGAATTTATACACATAAATGGCTTCTGGTGAGGCCTCAAGAAGCTTTTACTCCTGCAAGAAGGCACAAGGGGAGCAAGCGTACTACACAGAGAGAAAGGAACAAGAAAGAGATAGAGGGGAGGAGGTAACAGGATCCTTTAAACAATAAGCTCTCATGTGAACTGTGAAATGAGAAGTCACTCATTACTATGGAAGGACACTAAGCCATTCACAAGGGATCCAATCCCATGACCCCTTTTATTCACGGCAAAAGGCACAGGAGGAATAGGGAAAAAGAGATATATAATATATTATATATAATATATATGTTAAAAAAATATTATCTATATTATATATTATATATGTAAAAATATATTATATATAATATATATGTAAAAATATATATAATATATATGTAAAAATATATATATGTAAAAAATATATATGTAAAAATATATATAATATATATGTAAAAAATATATATGTAAAAAATATATATGTAAAAAATATATAATATATATGTAAAAAATATGTAATATATATGGAAAAATATATTATATAATATATATGTAAAAATATATTATATATAATATATATGTAAAAATATATTATATAATAAATATATTATATATAACATTTTATTATATATTATATAAAATATATATATCTTTTTCTCGTTCCCCAGTGCCTTTTGCCATGAATAAACATATATAATTATGAATATATTATATATATGTATATATTATATATACATTATTATATATAATATAGAAAATGTACGTATATATTATATATATACATTATTTTACATAAAATATGTATATATATTGCCAGTAAATTCAATAATTTAGATTAAATGAGAAAATTCATTGAAAGATAAAAATTATAAAAACTGATTTATATAGAAGTAGAAATGTGCATCTTTCTACTTCAGTTAAGTATATTCATAATGAAATACTTTCCCACAAAGAAAAATGACTTCACAATAAATTCTATAAATTTAAATAGGTATAATAACTGTCTTACAAAATTACTTTTAAAAATTAGAGTAGGGAAGCACATATACCAACTGTTTCATGAAACCAAATGACCCTGATTCTAAAACCAGGCAAAAATTCCCAAAAAATTTCAAAAACACCTAAACAGCAAAAAACTAACAAACCCAAAGTACAAGCTACAGACTATGCTTCCTGAACATAGAAAATAATCTTACCAAAATATTAGCAAACTGAATCCATCAATACTATCAATGTATGAAAAGAGTAGCATACCATGAACAAATGAAGATTATTCTAAGAATGCAAATTTGGTTGAATATTCAAAAATTAATCAGCATAATTCATCATATTAAATGAAATAAGGAGTGACATATTTTTTCAATAGATGCAGAAAAAGCATTTGAAAAATTCAGCACTCATTCTTGATGGAAAAATCTCAGCGGACTATGAAAGAAGGGAATAGCCTCAAGCTAATAAAGAACATCTATAAAATATATACTACAGTTAGTATCATACTTAATGATAAAATACAGAATATCCTACCCCAAAAGTTAAGGAAACATTAAGGATGTCCCCCTTCACTTGTTCCTTTAAAAATTTTAGGTAACTTCCTAGCTACTACACTAAAGCAAGAAAAATAAAAAGCAGACAGAAAAAAGAGAAATAAACTTGTTCTTATTCACATTTGACTTGATTCTATATGTAAAAGTACTAAAAAGCATAAACCAAAAGTTACTAGACCTAGTATCTGAGTTTAACAAAGCAAAGATATAGGGTAATAAATAAGTATACAAAAATCAAATGTTATTTCTATACATTAGTATCAAAAAATTGAAAATGGAGATGAAAATTTAATACTATTTACAATAGCATTTTTAAAACAAGCAAACTGAGGAATAGATTTATTAAAACATTTGAAAGACCTATACACCGCAAGCTATAAAACAATCCTGGGAGAAACTTCAAGACCTAAGTAAATGGTGAGATGTATGCTCTCCATGAATTGGAAGACTATTATTAGTCAGCTGTCAATTCTATTCATGTTTATAGATTCAATAAAATCTCATTAAATTCCATGAATTTCCTCTCTTTCTCTCTCTCTTTCTCTTTCTTCTCTCTCTCTCTCAAAAAAAGGGGGAAATTTTTCTGACTTTGAGTTAGCTAAAATTTATTGGAGTGACATAAAAAGCATGTAAAATAAAGAAAAATGATAATATTTAGTCTTTTATGAATTGACAAAATAAAATGAAAAACTTTTCTTCAAAATTTATCATTTGCAATATGAAAAGGCAAGTCTCAAATTGGAATAAAATTTTATATAGATAGATACAGATAGATATAGATAGATATAGATATAGATATCTCCCAAGGATCCTTTCCCAGAATAAAGAACTCTAAAATCTCAAAAATAAGACATACAATCCAATTTTAAAATGTATAAAATATTTGAACAGACACTTCATGAAAAATAAATATTCAAACGGCCAATAAGCATATAAAAAGATATTTAACGTCATTAGCCATCAAGGAAATATAAAGTTAAACTACAATGAGATTCAGTATACATCACCTTTTCTTTTTAATTTTGGCCATTAGAATTTTACAGACTGGCAACAGCAAGTATTGGCATGGATGTGGAGTAACTGGAATTATCATACATTGCTGGTGGGAATGTAAAATGGCACAGCCACTATGGAAAACATTTTGGCAGTTTCTCCTAAAGTTAAATCTACATTTATCATATGACCTAACAATTGTAATCCTGGATCTTTACCCAAGAAAATGAGGACATCTGTTTACACAAAAACTTACACACAAATGTTCATAGCAGGTTTGTTCATTATAGCCCAAAATTGAAAGTAACACAATTATCCATCAATAGTATATCCATACATTGGACTACTATCAACAAAAAGAGCAAACTACTGTTATATACAACAACATGGATGAATCTCAAAAACATTATGTTGAGCAAAAGCAGCTGACAGAGAAGAGTACAAACTGTATGAATTCATTTATATAAAACTCTAGACAAAGCTAAATCTAATTAACAAGAATAGAAAGTAGGTCTTGGATTATCTAGGGTGGGTGGTGGGGTGAGAATTGCTTGCAAAGGGGAATGAAGAACCTTTTTGGAGTGATGGTGTCTAAGATCATGTTTGTGGTGGCAGTTGAATAGCTGAATGCCTTTATCAAAACTCAAGTAAATACTATCTTCCTGAACCACTTTGTGGGGGAGTTGGGGGGACCAATTTTGCCTACATTAGTCATCAGTAACAACTATATATTTGTATGCTTTATTTGTGTAGTTGAGGTTTTCAATTTATGGCCTCTGAATGAGTGCTAAAGAATCTATGAACCCTCTGAAATTACATGCTAAATTTTGTGTGGATCCATATATAAATATTTATTTTTGCTAGACCTCCAGACCTCCTAAAAGGTTAAAAAATAAATGCTCTGCATTTAAAAAATTCTGGCTTCTTTATATTTTATGTTTATCCACATATTGTTAGAAAATCTCCCCTCTGTTAAAAATTTCACAGCGTAGTAGTAAATAACTCATTTTTCCTTCTTACTTAACCTAAAAAATGCCTACCATCAACACTCTTGATAAGTTTTTGTGCATAAATAAGAATACCGAACAAGATAAAGTCATAAGTTTTTTGCTTTATAATAGTTGTGTAATATTCTGCCATGTATTTTTCCTCTCAAGACCTCATTTTTTTCATTTGTATATCTCCAAATCATCTTCAAATACTGGTGAATCTATTTTTTTCTTTTTGTTTTATAATACAACATAAAATAAAACATTAATATAATCACATATACATATTGGCTTCTATATTGACTATCATTTAGCAACTGTTATCCTTTCTTCTCATAAGAAACCATCTTGTTCTCAATAGTTAAAAAATGCTTTCATATTGTGTTTTCATCTGCTGTTACCTTATCACTAATAACTGTGTAGTGGGTGCTGTCAACACATGTACCCGTAAAGTGATTAGATACTTTCAAAGTAGGAGTTATAGCAAAATGTATATTTCAAATAATAAAAAGAAAACATTTTGAGTATCTTTTTTCTTTTTCTTCTATTTTGCCAATGAATTACTTAGTACCTTATTGATTATCACAAAAACAAAACATTTGGAGCATATGCCTATGTGTTATGAAAAGTAAGATAGGATTCAACATTTGAACTTTTTAAGAAAAATTATGAAATGCACTTGCATTTATTGACCTCTGATGCAACAATGTGAGATGGCCGGATTACAGATGAGGAGAACCATTTTTATTTTGTGTGAGGAAAAGTGGATGCATACTTTTATTATCCAGTGATATTTTAGTTTTGTTTATAAGAAAATATGATATTTGTATTTTGTTCTAAATCCTATAAAACACTACACAGGTGATTGTTTGAAGAAAAAAATAATTTAAGACAGGATTGATATTAAAAGTAATAGTCTGGAGGGAGGCTGAGGCAGGAGAATTGCTTGAACCCGAGAGGCAGAGGTTGCAGTGAGCCAAGATTGTGCCACTGCACTCTGTCTCAAAAAATAAAAATAATAAATAAATAAATAAAGTAATAGTCTGGCAAAGATGGTCTCTGTTGGAGGGTCAGGTGTCCATCAATTCTGTGGTATTTAATGAAGAAACTGCAACATCTCTTGAAAGAAAAAGAAGATCAAGAAACTTACAAAAATAAACCGAAAGGATGAGTGAGGAATTAAGGAATTAGTAATAACTTCTTTTCTTCTAATCTCTTGGGAGATTTCAGTCCAACACATATGTTTTTCAAGTGCATACATTGAGTCACACAGACCTATATCATAAAAAAATTGAAGGTCAAATTTTGGAAATTCTAGTGACTGTTCAGTAACGGAAGAGGGGTATCCCCCAGTGCAAAGAACAAGAGCACTTTTCTTTCACCACAATCTGTATGAAATATCACTCATCCGATTCCATATTTACAGGGAAACATTTTGTTAGCATCTCAGGAATGCTGTTGTTGGGATGGTGTTACCATGGATGAATTACAGCTATCAGGGTAAAATATACCTCTTATATTAGTGCATTGGTTGAGCAGTTTATAATCCTGGGGCTCTTATGAATTGATCTACCTGAGTCTGCCTCTTCCAGCCTTTGAGACATTCATCAATTGGAGGTACCTGGTCATATACAACTACACAGTGTTTGGGCTACATTTGTTTCCCATTATCTAGTTTTGTGCTCTTTATTCAATTCTCTTTATATAATTAACAGTATATGAGCTAGGAAAACATTTGGCTGAGGTCTGGAACTTACATATACATTCATGCTTTACTTAACAATGGGGTTATGTTCTGAGAAATACATCATTAAGCAATCTTTTCATTGTGCCAATATCATAGAGTGTATTTACACAACCTAGATGGTCTAGCCTGCTACACACCTAGGCTCTATGGTATAGTCTATTGCTCCTAGGCTATAAACCTATACAGCATATTACTGTTCTAAATACTGCAGGCAATTGTAAAACAATGGTAAGTATTTGTGTATCTAAACATATATAAACATAGAAAATGGATAGTAAAAATACTGTATAAAAGATAAAAATGATACACCTATATAAGGCACTGAAAATGAAATGAAGCTTGAAGAAACGGAACTTACTCTAGGTTAGTCAGTGAGTAGTGAGTGAACGTGAAGTTCTAGGCCATTACTGTGCACTACTGTAAATTTTATAAGCACTGTATACTTAGGCTACAAAAATTTTATACATTTTTTCTTTCTCAGGTAATAAATTAACCTTAGCTTACTGTAACTTTTTTATGTTATAAACTTTACATTTTTCAACTCTTTGACTCTAATAACCGTTAGCTTAAAACACGCATTATGTAACTGTATGAAAATATTTTTTCTTTATATCATTTTATAAGCTTTTTTTCTAATTTTAAAATTTAATTTTTTCAAAATTTTTAACTGTTTTTGTTAAAAACTAAGACATAAACACACATATTAGCCTAGGCCTACACAGGGTAGGATCAGCACAGGATCTGCCTCCACATCTTGACCCACTGGAAGATCTTCAGGGGCAATAACACACATGGAGCTGTCATCTCCTATGATAACAATGCCTTCTTCTGGAATATGTCCTGAAGTAACTGCTAGAGGCTGTTTTACAGTTAACTTTATACATATATATTATATATATATTATATATATACATACTATATATATACATATTATATATATAATATATATACATAACTTTATATATATTATATATAAATATATATAAGCAGAAAGAGTACACTCTAAAATAATGATATAAAAAGCATAGTATAGTGAATATATAAACCAGTAACATAATTGTTTATTGTCATTATAAAATATTATGTGCTGTACATAATTGTACGTGCATAATTATATGTATATAATTGTATGTGCTATACTTTTTTATACAACTGGCAGTGCAGATGCTTGTTTATATCAGCATCACCACAAACACATGAGAAATACATTGCACTACAATGATCAGGTGGGCATGACTGCCATGATGACTATGACATCATTAGACAATAGGGATTTTTCAGCTCCATTATAATCTTACATGATCACTGTCACATACAGTCCATTAACTGAAATGTTATGTAGTACATGACTGTATATGACAATGTTCTCTAACTGTGGTTTAGTTCATTCTACTTATATAATACTTTACAAGTATATGTACATGTATTTTCAAAAAAACTGAAAATTGTATGAGTCATTCCTGTTTAAATTAAAAAATAATATTTATGTCTTTAGAATTTATATTACTTTCCCAGCTATACAGAAAAATATATAATTTAGAGACATTTAATTATTATTTATTTCTTTGGTGAACTAACTAGGGGGACCAGGACCCAGGACCCAGTTTTTAAGATACAATTAATCTATTGCAGAAATGTTTTCTGGAATAAGACCTTCACTGCAGTGCTTCAACGGACCATAGTTTTGTTTGTTTGTTTGTTTTTTAAAGTATGAGTTATAGACTCTTGGAAAAGAAATTTATAGCGGAGATGCTGACACAACTTGAGTTCCTGTATGGTGGTGTGAACTCACAGCTATAATAATTAAGCAATTAAGCATGACAGAAAGTGTGAGTTGCCTGAGATAATCACACCCCTGGGGCACTGCAAGTCATGATCCAAAGATAAGTGTTTTTAACCTCCCAAGGGTGTGATTACCAGATGATAACCACACCCCCTGGAGAAGACTTATGACTCATAAAAAGTCTTTACTATAAGGAAAAAAATGATTATGCTGCTATATGCAGATGAAGCTGGCTGTGGAGACTGGTATGTGTATGCCACAAATTAATTAAGAATTGTAAGATGTATACCACCCAAATGGTATTGGGCACTGATCCCAGAGATCAGTTTGTTTTCTTATCATTGTTGAAATATAAAGATGAGAAAAGGAATCTCCACTTCTCAACTTCAGAAAGAAATGAATGATTAAAGTAATCATAAAGATTATGTTGTCAAGCCATTTTATTGACTAGATTTTATCAAGTAATTCTGTGACATAGTCTCTCATCTGGACTACTCTTGTTGGAACAATTTGATCACTTTAGAATAATTACATCTTTATCTAAGAGGATTTTGTATTAGAGTCCCATTCATTCATTCATTCATCCATTTTATTCCGGTACCTAATGAGTGCAGATGAAATAATTATGCTGGAGGTATATAGAAGCTTAAGTCCCATATTTTGGTTATGGAACACAGGCACATACATAATTATAATGCAGTGAGACAAGTGCCAGCATGGTGGTGACTAAAATGTGGTATAGAAAGCAAGGAAGAAAATAAGTAATTCCAGTTGGGAAAGAGTAAGAAAGCTTCACATAGGAGAAAATATTTGATCTGGATAATAATTATAGTAGCTCCTACTTGCTGAGCATTTATTTTAGGTTAGACATTGTGTTGAGCATTTTACTTTCATAATCTTATTTTAATCTTCATAAGATCTGTGTTGAGGTGGGTGGTATTTTTCTTGTGTCACAGATGCAAAAGTAAGACGGAGTGATTATGTGCCAAGCTCAAGGTGAGATAACTAGTTGGAGACATTTAGAACTAGAAAAATGGAGTTGCTTTCAGAACAAGTACTCTTAACCACTAGGTTCTATTTTGAAATGTGAGTTGCGTCCTTGTTTATTTTAGTGTCCTATATGAGGTGAAGTATTAAAGGAAGATGAATTTGACAATATAAAATGGAGAGACTTGGGCAGCAATGGCGATTTTTAGTGTGTATGTGGTGAACAAAGCTGGCGGCCTGATTTACCAGTTGGACAGCTACGTGCCACGGGCTCAAGCTACGAAAACTTTCAGTTACCCGCTGGATCTGCTGCTCAGGCTACAAGATGAGCGTGTGCGGGTTGCTTTTGGCCAGTGGGACTGCATCCGAGTGGGCCATGCAGTGTTGGCCATCAGTGGCGTGGACGTGAACAGGAACTACACGTCCGACGGGAAAGAGGTTCTGGAGTACTGGGTAAACCTGCTAATTACCCGGTGTCCATTCGATTCTGCCCCGCCTCACTTCTAAAGAGAAGCTCATGCTGGCTTCCATGTTCCACTCGCTCTTTGCCATTGGCTCCCAGCTGTCTCCTGAATAGGGAAGCTCAGGCATTAAGATGCTGGAGACGGACACATTCAAAATGCACTGCCACCAGACACTGATAGGGATCAAGCTTGTGGTTCAGATCGTAGGCAAGCTGGAAGAGATTCTCTTCTCTGAAAGATTTATGAGATTTACTCAGACTCTGCCCTCAAGAATCCATTCTACTCCTTAGAAATGCCCATCAGGTGTGAGCTATTTGACCAGAATCTGAAGCTAGCCCTGGAAGTGGCAGAGAAGGCTGGAACTTTTGGTTCTGGGTCATAGGCTGAACCTACGATGAACCTCCAAATTCTGAGAGTTCCTGCAACAGAAATACTGCTGTTTTCACTCCAGTGGAGATCCCATCACCCTTGTTAGTGCACTTGAAAATGGGAGAATGCTGACATTGATGATATGTACTGATTCCTGAGCCTTAACACTATGCTCTTTCCTTCTGTATATATCGTAGCCTTACTTTCCAGCTCTGTACAGATTTATTTATGGAGGAGATAGGTCCATAAATGTTGTAACAAATATTTCTTTGATCTTGGAAAAAATAAAATAAAATAAAATGGTGAGACTCAAAAGGCATAGCATATTCCTTGACCATTCTTTGCAACTGGAGTCTATGATGTATGGATAGATACAGTGATGGAGTCTGGAATAGTCAAGTTTGCATTACATTTGGTCAAGTCACAGAGATTCAGTGCTTTGCTAAACAGTTTGCAAGTTTGTTTTAAATGAATCCACCTCTCTGATTTCAAGGTTAGTCACATGGGTCAGCAAGTAGTAAAGATTTCTTCTTTCATTTTTATTGACAAGGATCAGAAACACTTCCTAAGAATCTATATGATTATGGCAGCCATTGTAAAAATTATGTATATAAAAGATATGTAAAAATAATTTCTAATTATACTTTTGGAAATCCCAAGTTCAATTTCTTCAAAGATAAAGACAGTAGAAACACAAAATTAATTTTTATTTGAAAACTAAATGTAGGTTGCATCACACATTAGGCAAGTAATGCTCTAGAACCTAATTTTAATGAAAACCCTCTGAAAACCTGGGTTGTGGCTGTGCTGATAACTTTGGGACATGCCTAGAAAAAATATTCATATTAATAAGCAAGTCCTAGCGTTTTCAAAGCGCTGGAGTCTCTGAGAGATACGTAACTGTATAACATGTGACACCTGTTTTTGATGAGTTTGTGATCTGGTTGGGAGACAAAACATAAACAGTGTTTTCACAAATCATTAAGAGAAATGACAGAGTTATATATTATTAACAATTCCCTGGAGTTTAGATGGCAAACTACTGGTCTAATGGTCTTTGGAATAGTAAAAATTTAACAGTAAATAGAGTAGAAATCTTTTATTTGATGTCTAAAATGGGATTTGACTTATGATAACTTGGATAACAAAGACCTCTGAGTCAGTAAAGCTTGATTTTTAATTCTGTTTCAGATTACCTATATGACCTTCTACCTATTAGTTGATTATTGTATTTTATTGTTCCTCCTATATGTAGTCAATAATTCCTAATCACAAAGTGGCTAAGAACATTTGAAATAATATGTATAGAGTTTAGCTTAGTGGCCAGGATCTGGGAAGCATTTATTAAATGATGGCAATTATAATGATGATCACAATAGCAATCATATGATGGTAACTGTGCTAGACACTAATGTAAAGATAAGTGAGAAATAATCCCTCCGAATTTGGCAATGACTTGCCCCTGTTGACAGTTCTTTGGTGTTTTACCATCCCTTGTTGTTCTATACCTATTTCTGTAAACAGTCTCTTCATTCATTTTTAATTAAACACTTTAGAGGATGTTATAGTTTGGCTGTGTCCCCACCCAAATCTCACCTTGAATTGTAATTATCCCCACATGTCAAGGGTGGGGTCATGTGGAGATAATTGAATCTTGAGGGTGGTTTCCTATATACTGTTCTTTGGTAGTGAAGAAGTCTCATGAGACCTGCTGGTTTTATAAATGGGAGTTCTCTTGCACAAGCTATCTCTTGACAGGTTACATGTAAGATGTGACTTTGTTCGTTCTTTGCCTTGTGCCATGACTATGAGGCCTCCCCAGCTATGTTTAACTGTGGGTCAATTAAACCTCTTTCCTTTATAAATTACCCAGTCTCAGATATAGCTTTATTAGCAGCATGAGAACAGACTAATACAGGGTATAATATCTCTTTCCTACAGGGATTCTAATGTTATATTTTTAAAAACTGATTTAATATATGTGCTCCTTTAAGACATTAATATATTTTAACATAAAGACAGTGTTCTAAATTGCTTACAGTTGGTAAAATTGCTACTTTAGAATGATGTGTGATGCTTATCCTGGGGAGTTTATTACCTGGTACACAAATTTGGACCTCAGCAGATTCCCTGTTCCTTGGTTTTCAGGCTACACAGGTGGTCCAAAGTGAGCTGAATGGATGTGGTACTCCTGTGGAAGTTGCAAAGAATAACCTTCACAGTGATAGGCACAACCTGCAGGACCTGTTTTGCTTATCTTTCATTCTTCACTACCTTCTCCATTTTTAGAAATAAATATAGAATTAAAATTTTGAATGCAATATTTTTAGATATTAGGAACCCTAATATTGGCACTGTGACAAATTTTTAAAAACATAGGTTTTGCTTCCTGAAATGAATTTTATATGATTGTTTTTCTGGTTTTCACGTTTGCTACATGTCATCCTACAGTGCTCCTCTACTTAAACTTTGCTCAAAAGAAGATATGACAAGACCTATTAATAGGACCAAAATCCGACATCACATTAGGAACGAGACTTTAGAAACACCAAAAAGTTTATTTACGTGGGCTTTTGGAATTCTCACAGTCACTAGGAATCACTTCAACAGGGGAATTTTTGGAAAGAAAGTAATGTAAAGAATGTACAGCCATGAGCAGGTTACTTAGCCCCTTGGAAAGATGGCTTATTCATTGTTAAAATGAAAATACAACCAACTTGCAGAGTCGTCCAGAAATCAAAAGAAAACAAGGAAAGAACATATCAACATGCTCCCACAGAACAGTTGTTCAGCAATTTAGAGCTATTGCTACAATCACAATATTAATGATAGAGCCTTCCTTCATTAACCTTTGGTGTGGGGTCGGTTTGGATGTATTTTAGTTAAACTGTTGCTATGTCAATAATTGAGTTAGTGAGATAAAGAAGGATAGTTCCAATTCATAATTGCTAGTATAAAATGAGCCCTTGGAATATATTGCTCATAATTTTAAGCACTTTACTCTTATTAATTTATCCACTGATAACAAATTTTCTAGGTAAGTAGTATTATTCCCATTTTATATATAAGAAAACTGAGACACAAAGAAGTCAAATGACTTGCCTGTGTTCATATGACTAGTAAGATTAGAGGTGGGATTTGAATTCAGGCTGTCTGATTCTAGAGAGAGTTCTTAGTCATGAGGCTTTCTTCTTCCCCAGGACCCACGAAGTTTGTTTGGAAAGCAGGAGTTGATATGCTGTCTGAGAATAGTGGATATTCAAGTTAAAAATTACTAAATTAAAAAATATAGCAACTTCAAATCTTTTCTAGAATAAGGCAGGGGAAAACAACGATTATTACTTGATAACTATAAATGGGTAAATAGACATAATTATGTTATACTTCTTAATTGCGTATTCAAAGCTTTAAATAAAATATCGTTTATTATTTCAGATGTGGCCTTAAAATACCATGAGAAATAGTGTATATTCAAAAAAATCCAAATTCCTTCAAGTTGTTTAATTAAAAATGAGACTTCTCTTACCTATTTTAGGTCAAGGAAGTGTGGGATTGGAAGCTGAAAAAAACCCAAATGACTATATGGAAGGTTATTGAATCTGACTTTTCATATCCTTTCAATCTGTTATCACTTTTTATTTGCCTAGAATCAGATAAAATTCAATCATAATGTTATACAATTTCCAAAGCTCAGAAATAAATTAATAATTTTAAAAGGGGAATTAAAGAGGTCTGAAAAAAATAAGGGATTAAATGTTTTGTAGTTATTTTCTCTGTTTCATTTGCTATTAGGAAAATATGTCTTGATGTTTTTGTTAGTGGATAAAAGTAGAGAATGCCTAAGCATTTAATGTAAGTTGAAGGAATAAAAGAATGATTGTCTTATAAAAGGAATACTGTTAAGATATTTAAACAGTGTAAGTGGACTGAAAATAAATTAGTGATTTCCAGAGGCTGGAGAAAAAGGAGACTGGAAAGTGACTGTCAATGGGAATAGGGCTTTTTTAGGTTATAAAAATATTTTGGAATTAGATAGTTATGATGGTTGCAGAATGTTGTGAATATATTAAAAAACACTGAATTGTACATTCTTAAAAGGATAAACATTGTGCAAAAGTATGTGAATTACATCTCGATTTAAAAATCTAATGCAAAGTAAGTCAACGATTGCAGAACCTTTGCACATAAAGGGAAAGACTGCAGTATGGGTCACAGGAACAGAATTTTAGAGTTGGAATCATTAAAGGAGATTTACCAAATAAATGAATAAATAAATAAAGGTCACAAAGCCAATATGTTGGAAGAACACAATTAATCTCCAGCTACTGGTGATTTGAAGGCAATGTACTCAAAGTGACCACATTTTCCAACATAATAATTCAAAAGGGGCAAGTGGGCTAACAAAGTACAGTGATAGCCTGGTACTTTATGTATAACATGATATGGGAATTACAATCTTAATATTTCATTGTTGAAATGGGAATATCCATATTTCAAGTACTTAGGGATACAGCAGGATGTAATGTTTAGACCACAACTATTCTGGAATATTTGTAATTACAGATTTCTGTTTCTCATTAGAATTCTTCATTGGCTGAAAGAAATTCTAAGAGAAGTAAAAAAAAAAAAGATAAATAATAAAATATTAGAGCACACAATATTAAAGAGAAAGCTGGAAAATTAGGCATAAATAAAGCATATCCAAGAAACCCTAAGGAGGATATGGACTGGGAACTCATGGAAGGCTTTCTTCAAAGACCACTATGAAAATACCCCAGATCCAAACACTTCCCTTCCTTATGTAAGTCTGCTTAAGATTTATATTCCTGGTAAGAAAGAACACTTGACCATTGTTTATTCTTAGAGAAGGCAGAAGAGTATGTGGCTTGACGGTTTTAACTGATTGCATTCAGTGGAGGAGTCATTTCCCAAGAAACTCTTGCCAAATGAAGGGAACAGAAAGGAAAGCATTTAAAACAACATATGTCAACAAAAACACTATTTTTAAGGACTTTACTTTCCTCGTTTATTAAATCGGGTAATAATATTACTGGCCTCACAGGCTCAATACTTACTCCAATATCAGTTACAAGATAAGAAATATATATTTGTTAGTTATTATTATTATTTATATATGAATAACATATATAATATATATATACCATTAATAGATTTATTACAAAATATTTAAACATTAAGAGGATTGTGGAATGGCTATTTCTTAAAAATAGATGAAAATAAGTCAAAGCAATATGATTATATTCATTTAAAAATTCAATAATTTTTGCTGCTCTGCCTATGGAGTAGCCATTCTTTTATTCCTTTACTTTCTTAATAAACTTATATTCACTTAAAAATAAGTAATTTTGTTCTATTTCCAATTGTGCTCCTCAGTTTATGCAAATTAGTCAGCTTTTCTCATAGTTCTACAAAAAATATTTAAAATTATTATTCTTTTTGGAGAAGGGCCTGAAATAAATTCAAAATGTTCACCTTATTTATATATACTTCTAGCGCTGATGTTGATTTAGGCAGAAGGTAAACCCCATAGCATCAGCATTTACACAATCATTTCTATACCAAAGAATGCCACACATAAATTTATCATACATTATAAGACTTAGTTGGTTCTTGCAATATTAGCCTAGTAACAATAGGAATCCATAATTTTACTACAGTCATTAATCATTCCTGCTCTTTTAACAATAAACTCAACAGAATGGATTGTCATATAGGGGTCAATTTTCAAATAAAAATGATCAAATAACCTCCACAAAAAAATAAGAAAAACACAGTAGACAACCTGTATTTTTCCGTAAGTTTTCTTTGTTGACTTATCTTTGGTGAGCAAATTCAGTGGAATCCTTACTTCTGCTCTTGAAAAAATAACCTCCTTCAGTAACCTCCAAATTCTTAGCCACAGCTGAAGATTTTATTTTCTGGCAGAGATAAAATCAATGATGTATCACTAGATTTAGAGCTCTAACAAAAATATGTCCATGTTTCCACTTTCTGACTCCTCCCCAGCACAGCCACAGACACAGACAACACCTCCAGCTATCATCTCTCTCCAATTCAGAAAGCAAATTGAGGGAGCAGCAAGGAGTGATATTCATTCAGCTACCTGAATCAGTTAGGAACTTGCAATAAGAATTGTGCCTTAAATAATTGTAGGAGGAGCTGAGAGAAATAAATGTCCAAAGAGGTCAAAGAAAAGTTTCCTAACCAGACTCAGCACTGGAGAACAAAATGGAACAAAATAAACACACAGGGAGAAATGAATTTTCCCAAATATTGTATAGCATAATAAAGTTTCAATTGTTAAAATGAAACAAGTTATTCCAAAAGTAATGTTTTATTTTAAAATAGAACCTAGTACCAAAAAAAAAAAAACTAATGATAATTGAAAAATTATTGTTTGAAAGAAAACATAAGAAGGTAGTGATTAAAATTCAAATGTCACTATTCCTTCTTACTTAGGCCACTGAAGAGTAAATCTGGGGACTCTGATTTTTTCCAAGCTGTCCAAGTTTATAGGTATGTATGGAGTGACGTAATGGCAATAGGAATTTGGCTCTGCATACTATCTTCCCAAATTATTTCTGCAGCCCACCATGAAGTTTGAAGTTTTCCGTGGGCTGTCATGTATATGCACAAAGTCAGCTTCCACCAGTGTTGCCAACAGGTCATACTGAAAGCTAGTGATTTTTTGGCTCCAAAGTAATGACCATCTTGCAAGTCGCAAATGGTAGAATGAAGAGAAGGTGTCAATTCAAAAACAGAACTGTAGACTCTAAATGATTATTAAAGTGACATGTATCAGGGTTTTATTTCCTCTCATAGTTTTTTAAGAAACATGAAATTTCCTTTAGCAATTTAGTACTTGTTTGGAAAATTATGTAAAACCATTGGTGGTAAGCTGCAGAGGTACTTTCCCTGGCTATATGATCTAAATCTTTAAATACAATCTTGAGAAACAAATATCCAGAAAAATCTAGTTCATTTTCTCCTCACACGTAGTTTTATTTCCATCATGCAAAAATAGATGACTTATACTGCCATCTTTTTTTGCACTAAGGAGCCAGGTATTTGCATCTTTGTGGGGTGATTTAATGGTCACTACGCAGCAGGAAAGAGTGCTCACCTCAGCAGAAGATGAGACTGCTAAAACTAGGTAACATTGTTAGAGCATAACTGGGTGGTCAGGACATTGGACGGTAATTACTTGCCAGTGAAAAAGAATGAGTGCTAAATGAGGGGATGAAAAGACCAAGGCCTTGGGGATTGGATTTTTAGTTATAATTAACATAAATTGAACCTAACAAAATCATGGTTAGGCCAACATACAAGAGGAGATCTGTTTCTAAGCTTCTGCTGTGTGAACCTTAAAATGTCTGCAAAAGCACTTGGATGCACTTGCTTCCATTTCTTTCACAGCTGTGGTGTGCTATTATTGCTATTGTTAATAATAGCTACAGTAATATTTTCCACAGTACCTTTCTCCTGAAGTCTAATCAGCCAAAAGCTTCCAAATTCTGTGAATAACATTTATCCAATAAGCATTGCAAAATGTCATATTAGTGAAAAAAGAATAAAATGGTAGCAAGTAACAGGAAACAAGGGAGGAAGAGATGATTTAGAACAAAATAGAATGGAAAAATCAAAAGAAGAAACTACCTATTAACAGCTAGTAAACACAGCAGACAAATCCATGCTCCTTGGCCAAACTTTTCTAGAAAAATTTTGACACATTATAAAGTAGTCATATTTGAAAGCCATCACTCAGGACCTTTTAAAATTACGAGTAAAAAATGCAACTGACTTTATTTTTTCTTATTTCAAGTTCTGAACTTAGGCCAAGTATTGAAGGCATCAAAACCATAAGGTAAAGAGGGAGACAACTGAGTACGAGATTGACTATTGAGGTGCTACCTGCCTTTGTTTTTGTATTAATATTTAGCTTTATGAGTCTGCGCTGGATAGTGATAGATGGCATTTATTGAATGGCTGCTCTATAGCAGGTAATGTTAGCAGGCAATTTTACATGAGCGATTAAATCAATATCACAATCTTATGAGATCAGTAGCATTATTACCACTCCACGAGAAAACCTAGGTACAGAGAAGTTAGGTGACTTACCCAACACCACATGGTTAATAAGTGGTACAGTTGGAATTTGAGTATATAAGCAGCCTGCCTCCAGAGCCCATCCTTTTAACCATACACTACATCAATGAAAGCTGTAAATGAATTTGCCAACTGAGGAAGAAATAGACGGCTTACAGGAGCTTAGTAGAAATGCCGTGTGAGAGGAAGCAAAACACAATATGTATACTAGTCTATATCTCAAAGACATAAAACCCTATATACTTATTGGAACCAGGTGACATCCCATTTCTATTCCTGTGTATGCTCCTTTTTGCTTTATATCTACATTTGTACAAACTCTAGATATCACTCTGAACTATATTGAGTTACATAAAGTTCTTGTAGTAACTGAACAGATCATACTTAAAAAAATTAAAGCAATGGTTTCCATGACTAATTAAAAGTTAAGAATGTAAAAGTCTTGCAGACATATCTATATTGCGAAGATTTTATGCTCTAATATCAAATGAGAATGAGAACTTAGACAAGCCTTGACCCAGTCTGTATAGCCTCCATCAATTTATTTTCACAATTCTAAATGATCTTATTGTTGGGCTGAAATAATTATCAACTAAGTGACAGTAGAATCTAATAGAAGTTTGAAACTCTCACAATCAATACTGGTTGGCATAAAGTCCCACTGGGGAACAACGAAAAATGTACTTGCTAGATTTCTAACAATAGGTCAGGTTACTGCTGTGGCATTTCTGACTAATGCAGGTGCTTCTGAATTGAACATTGAAATATATACTGTTCTTTCTGTAGGGCAGTTGTTTTTCTTTCTCTGTTTTCTCAATATAATTTGGAAAGGAGAAAAGGAATTAAAATTTACAGTTTACAGACCTTGTTTTGATTTCCTTCTTCTAGGTAAGCTTCTTTATTAACAATACTGAAAATGAATGTGTTCCCTGCTTATTGAACTACAGTTTTCTGTCTGGTCCAGCTATATAGAAATATAATACAAGAAATCGAGGACAGAAAGAGTTGGGGGTAATTAAATATATTTCTAAATTTACTCAAAGCAGCTTAGAAGTTATGGTTAAACATTAGCATTAAGAATGTTTGTTAGGATATGCTTGTCTGTGCCATGTATATATTAAATACAAAGTTGTGAGGGTTAACTCTTGTCTCTTTGAGTAACGGTCACAGGTCAAAAGAAAATGGATCAGTGAGGTAGTAAATGGCTTAAGGCCATCTGGGGAATGGCTTTAGGTCATGTAGAGTCAGTGACAGGTTTTAAACAGGGGAGTTTGGGCCATAAGTTAATTTTAAAAAATTAACTTTTGTGCAAGATGGATTGGAAAAAAATTGAAGCTGAAAACATAGGAACAAGTTAGTATGCAATTGTATTATAATATTTTAGTCATTCTCAGTGGAGGGTGATTTTGCCCCTCAGGGGACAATTGTTAACATCTAGAGATATTTTTATTTTCATAACTGGGAAAGATGTGGGTGCTACTGACATCTATTGAATAGTGGCCAGTAATACTGTAAACATACTACAACGCAAGGACAGCCTGCCACCACAGGGAATTATCCAGCCCAAAGTGTCAATATTGTCGAGGTTAAGTAATCCTATATTAGTCCACACACAAAAAAAATAAGGGACTGACCCAAAGATACAGAAGTAGAAACAGAAATATTTTAGGACATATACTTTATCAAAACTCAGTTACTAATTAAATGTGGTCAGTAACAGACATTACAGGGTGTTATCACGTCTACTAAATAGGGTATTGTAAGACTGTACTTACGCGCAAAAGAACAAGGAAGGGAGTACAGAAAGCAGAAACAGTTTCAATAGAAAGTGAGAGGGTGGGAACAGGACGTTGAGCTTGAGGTGTCTGTGAGACATCTGCTTCCCATTAAATTATACAAGTCTGAAATAGAAGTCTATTTTGAAGATACAGATTAGGAAGATATCAACAGATGGCGGTTGGAACTGTAAGAATAGATAAGATGCCAATGAGAAAGGGTGTGGGAGTGGAAAGATAAATAATATTGGGGGAGGGTGAATGGACAAGCATGGTTAGAGACTCAGAAGACACATGTGAGAATGTGGAAGGAGAACTTGTTCAGTTAGTACAAATGCATTAGACGAGCTGTGAATAACCCCAGCTTTAAGAATTCATTGCTCTCCTAAGTCTTTGTAATCTTAGAAATTATTAATTACACAGAAATCCACTTTAAGCAAAAAAAAAAAAAAACAAAAAACAAAAAACAAAAAAAAACCAGAGAGGTGTTGAATTGCTGTTAAATGAACATTTTAAAATAAATAAATATTCAAGAGAAATGAATGTGTATATCCTTTAATAAATGGAAACACTTGCTACAAAAGTTAGCAACAACTTCCAGTTAGTGGCAAAAATGGTTTGATTAATTATAAATTGTAAAACTATGACAAAATTTCAAGATTGAATGTTAGGTTTTAGTAACAAAGAAAAGCTAGCCCTTGTTTTTAGGAATGCTAATTTGCTCTCCCAAAAGGAAGTCTCCATAAATTATTGCATAAAAGATATAAAGTCTGCTAGAGTATTTCAATACTGTTCTGTAACCCTGACCCAAAATTATTTCCCAGTTACTTTTATAAAATAAAAAGTAATTAAGGCTATGGCAACATATTTTGAATGAGTATATTTTGAAATAATATATTTGATCTCAACCATTAAGAAATAAATACAACTTGTATTTTTCTTCTGTCATAGATCTTATTCTCTACTTCTTGATAAAATTTATCTTACATAAATTTATTCTCTAATTAGTCTTACAGTGATACTTAACCACAAATAGGTTATGCATTGTTATATACAACTTAGAAAAAAAATAATTAGCATCAAAATTTTTTATTTTGGACATCACATCCTATCACATATTTTGTATGCCTGCTCTTGCTTCCAAATGCTCAAATGTGAGTTTAAACAAGTAAGTCAGATGTTTAGTGGTAAAAGCAGAAAATAACCAATGTCAAAGTATATTTATAAATATAACAAGTAAGAAATGTGTATGGCCTGTGAGTATTGTTTCAAAGTTTTAAATAATCATGAGTACTTTGACCCAGCTAGGTTTTTATGAAAACCATGCCTTGATCTTCATGAAATGAATGGGGTTGGAGAAGCTCTGTTAGGACAACAATTTAATTTATAAAAGGTGCCCTCAAAGGTCAGAAGAGTCTTGCTCTATTATTACTTCACATGAACCTCAAATTGTGTTTTCCAAATACTCTAATACTATTGTATTAGGAATATGTTAAGGCACAGATAGTGACTGGCTTCATGGGCTTAGATTTTCATTACTGGTTCTTGGCACTTACTGGAGAAACTAGAAATAGTCATTCTTCACGTTTCTGTTTCACTTGCCTCTAGTGGCTAGATAGTTCACATCACATACCTTATTGGTAAGCTTGAAGGATTAATGGAATAATTGTAAATCGATTTTAGAAATTTGACAGGCATGCTATACACTATCGTTTTTAAAGGAGAGCCATTTTTGTGAATTACTACAGAGATAAGAAAAATCTGTATGGTCACTGTACTCAAGTTTACATAACAAATCACATGATGTAAAGAAAAAGTTGTAATTTCAAGAGGAACTATGTTAACATATATTCCATTAGTTTAAACATACTTAACAGGATACATTATTATTGCTATTGGATGATAACCCTCCACATTCTACAAAATCAGAATCTACTAATTCTATATTCTTTCCTAATATAGAAGTAGTTTTCTTTAACTTTAAAGAAAAAAATAACCCACAAAAGCAGCTTTTTGTAAATCAAGGTTTTAATAAAATGGGGTGTATCCTTTAATAGAGAATATATTATGTTAGCTAAGCAATGTATTCATTGAATAGCACTGGAAATAGTAATGAAATAGTATCTTATATCAAATAGAAAACCAGTTAATTTTAAAGCTAAATGAAGACATGCTTCTCTGGAAAGGTAAAAAGACAGTATTTCCAAATAGAAAGAAGAAGAATACAATAACAAAGTTAAAAATATTGTTCCTTAGAATATACCACAATTCAAAAAATGTCTACAATTTTTACTCCTTGGTTCAGTTACTGAAATATGCATTCGTTACTTCCAATGTCACATTGCTTTTAGGAACTGAAACTGTGTAAGCTTGATGCATAATAATTGGCTGGAACTTTGTGTATTATGTCAATGTCTCACATACTGAGTATAGGTGTACAAATTTATTTCCAAATATGTATTCCACAATGTTTTTCTCACCCAGAATAGGTAAGAATGAAGACACTACCAATTTAAAAAATCTGTATGTATGATATTTTTTAAAAATTTATTCAGTAAGGCTGCACTAAGCATATTGAAATAAAGCAAGAAAGTCAATGAAAAAGAAAAAGAAAAAACAGAACAAAACAAGAACGAAGTATTTAGTTTGAATGCTGTGGTGCTGCTGCAGTCCACTTCCAAATTCACCAGTTGTATTTCTGTCAAACTGTCTACCTCTTTTCTTTTAGATGCTTGTTAAATTTTCCATCACAAATACAGATCAGTTGTCTGTTCTTCTTTTCTTCCTTTTTTATTTTCTTAATTCCTGTTTCCCCTCCCCCCCTTATTTTCTTGGGATTAAGAACTATAAAAACAATCATAAAGCCTGTAAAGCATAGTAACAGTGAACGTGAATTCTGGAGTCAGACTCAATGAATTCAGTTTCTAGCTCTATCAGTTAGAGATGTGCAATCTTAAGTTACTTAACTTTTCTAGCTGAAGTTCCTTATTTGTTAAAGGAAGATGTCAGTACATATCCCATTGTAATGTTTAAATGTGAAATTGTTAATATTCATAAAACCATTAGATCACCAACTTCTACATGACTGTTTGCTTTTCTCATTCTCAGTTTTAAAAACAAACTTTGGCCAGAGAGACTAGAACAGCAGTATACAAAAGCCATAAATTAGGAAATAAAGAGGAAACTGAGAAAGAAGAACAGCACTTAAGGAAATATGATGGGTAAGCTAAATATCATCACTAAAGGTATCTTCCAAGGAAATGCCTGAAATTATTTTAAAATGAAGATAGTAAATCTAATTCTATTTGATTTCTCTTTCAGAATATTTATACCACAAGTTTTAATAGTAGAGAAATACTCAATATTTCTTCTCCACAATCTTTTCTAGGAGCATTTAATATCCTCTGGTCTGGTATTCTCTATCAGTTCACTTCCTTAAGCTACTTACTGAGAAATATAAAACAGGATTGATATTGTTTTTTCACTGGGCATTTAAGAAATCAACAAATTATGGTATGGTGAAGAAATACATAAAAATAAAAATCTTTATTTGTCTTTCAATACCCAAACTAGCCTTCCTCGGATTTGGATGACATTCTTTAAAAGATTATCTCTTACCAATCACTTTCTACAGTGTTATAATAAATTTTGTAAATTATATTTAGAAAGATTTAGCAATAAAGTCACCTTCATAAGGAAATATTTCTAATGTATGAGTAACTTGCACAAAAGTGAACTATAAAGTCAACAGCAAAGACAGATGATGCTATTTGCACAAAGGGAAACTACACTTAAGATATCTACCATTGAAGAAGTGATATTCTGTAGACAGAACAGTGAAACAAACATGTACTCACTGGGGCCAGACCATACATTTTGAAAAGCCACTTTATAACATGTGCGAAGCAGGTGAAAAACTGTCTTAAAACTGAACCTAGTAAGTTCTATTTAAGAAATACAAAGGGGGCATAAACTAAATTGCAAATAACGATTCAATAAGTAATTATTTACATAGTAAAATCTTTAATAAATTACTAATTAAGGGAGACTAACAGGTAAATTATGGATGGGTCATCATATTTTCCTAAAATGTGCATGTTCCAAATAAATTTTATGTAATATGATTTATATATTATTATTTAATTTGTGTACAATTTTTTTAAAAGAAAAAATGAATTAACATTATTAAAGTAGATTTTCCTGGGGATAAACTTTGCAAAGCATTTTTAGAAATAAACAATAAAGACAAATAAACATTAGCCCCATACTAGTTGGTTCTGACATAGTATCCAATGCAATGAGATGCTTCAAAGCATTCTAATATTTTTTCATAATAGTGATGATTTCTGTGAATCATGGAATCATTTTATAACACTACAACCACTTGCATGGCATATGTGACCTTTATAGTATATTTTTAATGTTTATTTTCACCTTCAGCCTTCTTTGCTTTGATTGACTCTAAATTCATAATTATAAATAACAATTCAGCTTCTTGCTTTCAGTGGAATATATAAAAATATATTTTCTAAAAATTCAGTTTTTAAGTGCTATTTAACATATCAAATTGTATATACATCAGAATAATTTTAACTAAAGCTTTTGTTAATATAGAATATAATTTTCTAAGAAATTTTGGTTTTTAATCTGCTTTGATCCTTTAAAAAATCCTTTTTTGGTTTCAGTGTCTACATTTTAGCATATGCTTTTTGTATAATAAAGCATCAATTAGACATTTTATTCTCTGTTTTTAACTAATTATTTTGTGTGGTGATTAGGAATATTTATGTTTGATGAAGCTGTATTTTGAAAAGATGTTATAAACCAATTTATCAAGAAACATTTTAAAAATTTATTTTAAATTTCTGTAATATCTATATTTTTATTATAAAGACCCGTTAGTATATTAGCCTAACAAAACTTTGTTTTAGAATAAAATGAAGTGAATGCATAGAAAACTCAAGTCAATAGTTAAATAGACAATAAGATTCTTTGAAAAATCTCCCCATTGAAGCTACATTTTAATACTGTGTTACTCTCAGAGTGAGAATAGAAAATGTAAAACTAATGATAGAAGATAAATTACAGAGAAAGAAGTGGAATTTTTTTTCTTTAATATGATTTTTTTGGGGCGGGGGGGAAGGAATTCCCACTTTCAGCCAAAGAAATCTTCAAGGACTGGGTATACAATTCTACCCAAAAAAAAAAAAAAAAGAGAGAGAGCGCACAATAAAAAATATAAAGCAAGAGTTTTTAAGACAACCAAGTACGGCAATCTCAAAGATTAAAAATAAAGGAGGTGAGCCTGCATACCACCTCAACCCTTTGCCACAGGGTTTACACTGTGGGAAAAGGAGGAAATTTCCAAAAGGAGCCTAGCCTTCTCTGTGAGTTGAGAAGATGAAGTTGAGAGTTCAGGGAAGCAGAGACAGCTAAAATTTGCAGAGCAGATACTTGACAGGAGACACTTGAAGGAGTGTCCCAGAGATCTGCAGAGGGTTCCTCTAGAGTCAGCTGAATGCACAAATGTGAGGGAACTATCCAAGCCTGGGGATAGAACTACCTGAAGGGTTATTAAAGAGATCACGCCCTGGAACTCACACTTGAAATAGTTGCCATTCTCATCAACCACACCAGATAATCTGATAATTCAAAAGGCATCGAAGAGCGTTCCCAAAATACATTTACCTCATTAGTGGGGCAAAATTAGCTCCCGACTGAACAGTTATGTCTCCACCTAACAGTTGAAAAGTAAGCTGTTTCTAAGCTATTCAGGAACAAAGCTAAATGATATTTAACTAATACCAAGACACCAAGAATACCTAATAAAGAAAGGAAAGTCTCTTTAATAAATGGTTTTAAGGAAACTGGATATCCACAGGCAAAAGAAAAAAAACTGGAACTTTGTCTTATACCATATAAAAGAAATGTAACATCTGAAACTCTAAAACTCTTAGAAGACAGCATAGGGAAAAAGCCCTGCCTTTGGCCTTGGCAATGATGTTTTGCATAAGACAAAAAAGAAGCACAGGCAACAAAACAAACAAGTGGGACTACATCAAAGTAAAAAAGTTTCCACACAGCAAAGGAAACTATCAACAAAATTTAAAAGGCACTGATTAAATCAGAGAAAATATTTGCAAACCATATGTCCTAATAGGGTTTAATATCCAAAATATACAAAGAATTCATACAACTCAGTAACAACAACAACAAAAAAAACCCAAACCCAAAATTTAATTAAAATTTAGGCAAATAACTTGAGTAGCTGTATTTCAAAGACATACAAATGGACAAATGTATATGAAATATTTCTCAATATCACTAATCATCAGAGGGATGCAAATCAAAATCACAGTGAGATATTACCCGACACCTGTTAGGATGGCTATAATGAAAGAGGCAAGTTTTGATTAGGTTGTGGAACAAAGGGAACTTTTCTATTCTGTTGGTAGGAAGGTAAATTGGTACAACCATTATGGGAAACTGTGTGGAGCTTCCTCAAAAATATAAAAATAGTACTACAATATGGCCCAGAAACCTCATTTCTGGGTACATATCCACAGGAAATGAAATCAGGATCTCAAAGAGTTGTATACTCCCTGATGTTTATTGCAGCATTATTCATAATAGCCAAAATGTAGAATCAACCTAATTTTCCATCCAGAGATAAAGACTGTTGGTACAGTGAATAAAGAAATTGTGGTACCTATTTATAATGGAATACTATTCAATAATGAAAAAGAAGGATATCCCAACCATTTGTAACACATGTATGAAACTGGAGAACATTATGCTAAGTGAAATGAGCCAGACATAGAAAGATAAATCCTGTATGATATCACTTATATGTGCCTCTGAAAGTGTTGAACTCATAGAAGCAGAGAGTATAAGGGTGATTGCCAGAGGATGGGAGGAAAAGGACATGGGGAGATGTTGGTCAAAGAGCACAAACTTTCAGGTATAAGATGAACAAGTTCTGGGAGGTTTAAAGTAAGGCATAGTGGTGATGAATGTATTAATTAACTCGGTTGTGGTAATCTTTATGTATCTTATCATCACATTGTATGCCTTGAATATATTTAATCTTTATTTTTCAACTAAATATTTTAAAATAAAAAAAATACAAAAGCATCCAATAGCCAATAGGGTAAAATTTACAATGTCTGTCATCCAATCAAGGTAAGACAAGAAACAAAATAATATGACCTATAATGAGGAGAAAAAATAATACTCAATTAAAACTAACCAAGAAATGATACATTATATAATTGGCATGTCAGAACATTAAATTGATCATTATAACTGCATTCCATATATTCAAGGAAACATTGTAAAGCTAAGTAGATATATGGAAAATACTTAAAAGACTCAAATCAAACATTAATATATGAAAACTACAACATTTGAAATGATACGTATACTGAACGAGCTTAACAGAAGATTAATCATTACAGAAGAAAAAGTAGTGGACTTAAATAGCACTAGAAACTATCAAAATGAAAAGCAGAAAGAAAAATTGCCAAAGTAATGAATAATGTCATCAGTGAGCTGTAGGACCATTTCAAACATTCAAGTGACATCTCCAAGGTGGGATGCGGAGAGGATGTAAAGAATATTAGAAAATAATTTTAAATTTTTTTTAAAATTGAGATAATTGCATTTTTCAGCTCTAGAATTTTCATATTTTAATATCTTTATCCCTACATTATTTTTTTATATTTTTAAATTCTTGAGCATATTTATAATAACTAGGTTAAAATTGTCTGCTAATATTATCACTACTGTTGCTTATGAGTCTCTTTTTATTGTTGAATTTTTCTCCTGGTAAATAGGGAATATTCTTATTGCCTCTTTGCATCTTAACTAGTAATTTATTAGATACCAGATGTTGTAATATTACATTCTTGCACGTTGAAAATGTGTTGCCTTCTTTTAAATAATATTGCCATTTATTTTGCAGTTAAGTAATTTGTGGATCAGTCTCATATTTTTGAGGCCTTTTATTTATTTATATTTGCTTTGTGGTGGTTGTTCTAGAGGAGGCTTTTCTCTAGCACTACTTCGTTCCTAATACTAAAGTATTATCCTTCAGGAATCTATGTTGAATGCCCTAAAGCACATCTACAAAGTGTCTCCAATCTGGCTTGTTGTAATTTGTATATCCTCCAGTCCTATGTAAGCTCTGTTAAGTGTTCAGCTTAAACGTGGTTGGTAATTTTTTACCAGCCTGATGAAATATTGTGCTACCCTGTGCAGATTAATATTCGGCAATGGACTCAAGGCAACTCCTGTACAGATTCATGAAGCTCTTTCTCTGTGTCTCTCTGTCCTCTTGTCATATTCTGTCCTACAAATGTCAGTTACCTTAGCCTCTCCAAGCTCTTGACTGCTGTCATCCCATTTTAGCAAGACTGATGTGCTCTTCTTGGGAGCCCCCTTTCCAGATCATGGTCCAGACTACATCTCCAGGCAGAAATCTGGGAATATCATATTGCCCATCATGTTTCCTTTTTTAAAATCATGGATAATAGCCCTAAACTGTTCCCAATGTTTGAGAATAGTTCTTTTTTATATTTTACAGTTTTCTAGTGGTTTGTAGTAGGAGGGCATGTTGAGGACTCTCATGTCCAAAAATAGAATTCTGAGTTGCTTTTTAAGAACTTGTTTTTGAACAGAGAAAAAAGTAAAACTGCAACTTCCTGATAAATAGTGGCAGCTGCAAAAATATCTGTAAATAACTTATGAATAATCTTATGAAAAACAAAATTTACAATGATATATTCAAGTTTACCTATGTTGCTATAAATTTCCACATAATGAAATGCTCTGGTGAAAGGGAGAAATAATAGTACTATTTTGCTTTTATTCTCAACAATCCTTTATGTTATCCTAATATTTCTAGCTCTCTTTCCCTCTCTTTTGGGGCTTTCAATAATATATACAATATAATATTCTCTTATTTCATATCTACATAGGTAAGGAAGGGCATGGAGAAAGAGCCAATAAGGTAGAAACAAAAAAATTATCAACCGGTAACAACTGTGTTTGAGGAAAACAAATGGGTCATAGCACCAGAACCATGGACAGCAATTCAAGTCTTCACAATTTGCTAGCTCTGTGAATATTTGCAGTTACACAAAATAAATATTAAGACTCTATCCCTAGACATCTGCCCTATTACTCACCTACCAATGATATATAAAAATGGATTATGATAACTCTAGTTTAATGTTTGTAGTTTTTCACTTAAAGAAAAAAAAGGCATGTGCCTGAATACTGGAATCCGGATTTAAGGTAGGTAGAGAATAATTCACAGAAATTTGTACTTGACATAAGGAATATCCATTCAGGCACCTTAAGTTTTCTTTGCCTACAACTGGAGTTTAAGTGGCATGAATTTTGTAAGTCTGATAACTAAAAAAAGGAAATTTTAGTTTTCTTTCTCACTTGCATTTTTATTTTTGACACTGGTTTTGAACCCTAGTTACATATGGAATCACTTGTGAATTTAGAATCACCTGTGAATCATTTTAAATATCCTTATGCCCTAATTTCTCCCTCTTAAAGATTCTGATTTAATCGAACCATATATATATTTTAAGTCCCAAGGTTATTCTAAAAGTCATATAGGTGAGAGGCACTCAAATTGTGTTCCATGCATGAACAACACTAACATCAACTGGGAGCTTTTCTGAAATACAGACTCTCAGTCCCTGCCCCAGACTTACAGAATGAGAATCTACATTTTAACCCCATTCTCAGATGATTTATATGCACAATTAAATTTTAGAACATTCTTTAGTTGACAAAGATATATTTCTCACATTCAAGGAATTCTGAAAGTAAACAGTAGAGCATTTAGACTTTGACAATCCCAGATTGGCCCTGGCATCAGAATCACATGCTCTTTTGTTATAAATACAGACTCCCAGGGTCCATTCTAACTATGACCAATCAACTCCTCCAAGCGTGAAGTATGGGTATCTGTATGTTTATTACATGTTCCAGGTGGACATATAATAGACAATTAGAGAAGTTTAAGAAATAAAGTGAAATAAGGACTACATTTTTCAACATTTGCCTCTACCAAAAGTCCTAACCAAGCAATAGAATAAGTGATGTCATGAAGTCAATAAATCATGATAGCTATATCATTCCCTTATGCAGAAATAAAGGGGATTATGACAAAAATACTGACATAAATTTTATAGTCTTTTGTTAAAATAATCTTTATGCTTTGGATATTTTTGCTATGAATGCAATGATGAAAAATATGTGTGCCTGACCATTTAAAGGTTCTGTCAGTTTAGAATTTTAGGCCATTTCTGTGCAGTGCAGGGGTGTGGTGGGGGAGAGTCTAATAGAGGCTGTTGAGGGAAATGGCAGTTTGACAAGAAACTGTAGAAGAAAACTGACAGATGTAGCAATCATGAGGATGGTGTAGTGCTGAGCAGGCTGTTTTGTAACAGAACAAAGAAAACATCTTAAAACTAGTTAAGTTAGTTATAAGACTTAACTAGGTCAAAAACTTATGAGTATTTATGAATACTTTTAACACTGTAGAGAGTGTCAAAAATTTATCACATGAGTAAATTTTAGGTGTCTGAGTCATGGAGTCTGAGAACATTCCTGGCTAAGTAAATAGAGGTAGATGAAAATATACCAAAATGGATGATTTTTCTCTATACAAATATAACTTTATATAAAAGTTTTTAACATTTCTTATTAAGCTATAGATTTTTACATGTCCAGAAGTTACAAAAATCCTATTTTGTTATGTCTTCATATTCAGTGTATACAGACACAAAACATGAGATTTGGAATTAAGGACTGGTAAGACTGAATTCCAGCAAACTCACTTAATATGTCACATTTTCAGCTTGCTTACCAATTCTGAGGTCCAGTCTTCATCTCTAAAATGGAAATAACACTACTTTTCTAGTTAGGACAACCATATGTCTGATATCTTCTCTCACTTGTGGGCGACGATCTGCGGTTTATGGTTAAAACTTTAGCTAGAATCTCAAAACAAATGTAAAGGCCTCGCAGCTTACTGGAGTGACACATCACAGACAAATGTTACTGCTTTGATCCCTAAAACAATAAAAAAAAATTAGATCCTACAGTCTGGTATGTCAACACTCAAGTAAGGTCACAAAACATTAATTCCATGACATGTGACACACTGTGAAAGACATAACATTTGGGGTACATTACAGAAATGTACAAAAAGAGCGAGGTTGTTAGATTTTACACTGCTAAGGCTATATAGGTATGTTTCATTTGCAGCATATTTTATGTTTTATATTATTAATTGATTTACTCAATCGTTAGCTCAACAAATGTTTTTTAAGCCCATACTATATATCAGACCCTATACAGGATGTGAAAGACTCAATAGTCAGAAAAACATTTAGGTGAGGAGGACAAACATCAAATGAACAAATAATCTAATACCATATGATGTTATAGAATAATAACAATGTGATCTGTCATATGCTGCTACAGATTGTGGTACATGTTGTGAAAAAAAAAATAGGTGACTAGCTTGAATAACTACTAGTGTCACTTAAGGCGAGTCTGTTCCAGAAGATATTTCTGAGCCAGTAGCATTTGAATTCCCCTAATGTGAAGGGTGTAATATGTCAATCATGGAAATAGGTGCTGAGAAAGTATTAGGTGGGACTGGCAAATGCAAAACTCTAAAGACAGATAAGTCTTGGATGTGTTTTACAAATGGAAAGAAGTCTAGAGAAGTTGGAATATTATTAGGCACACAGAGAACGGTGTGAGTCAAGGTTGGAGAATTCAGAGAAATCCAATATGCAGGGCTAGGTAAGCTATGGAAAGTTGTTCAGATTTTTCATTTAAAACAATGGGAAGCCATAGAAGGGTTTTAAGTGGGAAGAGAGCAATATTTATGAAGCAAAATACTAGAAACATCCCAAAGGTTCATAAATAGGTGACTGGTTTAATTAATTATGACATACACATAAAAAAGAGTGCTATGTAGCTATAAAAAGAAATGAGAAACAGCTCTATAGCTGCTATTGAGAGATCTGTGGTATATACCATGAAGTAAAAAAGGAAGGTGGCAAAAAGTGTATATTGTATGCTATCTTTAAAAAGGGTGAAAATCACAAATGCACACTCCTGCACACAATATTCTTATATTGAAAATAGAGAATAAACCAAAAACTAATTTAAAGATTAGGTAACATAGAAGGGGAAGAGGAGAGTAGAGTTAAGGGGATAGGGTTGGAAGGGAGACTTCTCTGACTGCACCTGATTTTGTAGTTTTGATTTTGAAATTATATAAATGCTTTTATAATCATACACAAAACTATATGAAATGTAAGCAGAAGTAAATCTTTAAGAAATAAAAGCCCGATAAAACAAATGAAATAAATTGCATATCAGGGGGCTAAACCACACAAACAGGCATTATATCAAGTGATTTTAAAATATAGTAATTTATACATATCCAGTGGGATATCAGGTAAGGACAAAAGCGCTGTAAAAATCCCAAACTGCCTTTCCATATCATGTTATTCTGTAGCTAGTGTATATGCATATGTGTCTGTATTGGGCAAGCAAATAATTTGTATGCAAACACAATAGATGAATAAAAAGTACTTATACTACTGTTATTAGGATCCAAGATTTTTACCCTACAAGATATGGAAATGTAAGATTTATGAAGTCAAATTAATATTGGAATCAAATTTGAATATCAACTCATGGTATATTTTCATCTTCCATTTTTTTTTCAAGCTCTGTCTAATGAAAAAGTCTGGAAACACTCACCAACACAGTAGACATAAGCATCCCTAGCCTTAAATTAAGGTCTTTAAAAATTGCATCATTCTTAAAGAAACCAGAGTTTTTGGAAAACTGGCTGCTTCCAGGTGTTGGACAGGAAATACATAAGAAGACCACAGATCTTAACAGAAAGAGTGGAAGCCTTTGAGTTACATCAACAAAGTCAATTTGAAGTAGCTCAGCTGCTAAAAATAAATAAAAATAAAAGAAATAAAAAAAATTTGAGCAGCTGTAATAATTACAATGAATAAGTATTTAAAATAGTTTACACATCTTAAAATCTATGAGTTCATAGTTATGTCCAATAATAAAAAATATATACAGCCAAGTGCAGTGGCTCACACCTATAATCCCAGCACTTTGGGAAGCAGAGGCAGACAAATTACCTGTGGTCAGGAGTTCAAGATCAGCCTGGCCAACATGGTGAAACCCTGTCTCTACTAAAAATACAAAAACTAGCTGGGTGTGGTGGTGTGCACCTGTAATGCCAGCTACTCGGGAGGCTAAGGCAGGAGAATTGCTTGAACCCGGGAGGCAGAGCTTGCAGTAAGCCAAGATTGCACCATTGCACTCCAGTCTAGGCAACAGATCAAGAATTCATCTCAAAAAAATATATACAAATAAAAATACAATCACCATGAAAGATGTTAAAAAACTAATTTGTTCTTCTAAAATCTGTAAATAAGGGAAAATTTTCTTATTTATCTTTTATTTCCTCTACAAACTCTATCTCAGTATTAACAACTAGATGATGAAAGTGTTTCCCTTTAGACATTTTCCAGAAAATAAGTGAAGAAAGAATGTAGAATTAGAATATAAGCATTTGTAACCTTCAGCAAAGAAACAGATTCAGGCTACACATATGAACAGTACCTACAATTCCTAATTGAATTACAGACAGAAACATTATTATGAATGCATCAGGCTGATAACAATACCCTAACCTGCTAATTGGTTTTAATGTCTCAAAAAGAATGATGCAATCAGAAATTATGTGTCATTTGATGTGTTACACTAGGAAATACAAACATCACCTATGAACTATGAACAATTAGTGCCACAATATGAGTGTGAATGTTATCTAGTCCCTAATGTAACCACTAGGTTTCAGAAAACCATTAGCAGAGGAAAATGTTAAAATGGAAGTCACGCAATTATGAAAATTCCAAAAGACGTCTGCAGATTGAAAGACAGAAGCAAATGGAACAACAGATTGCAGATTGAACAGCAGATCTCTTCAACAGGTAAGTTGGAAGATAGAAGAGAGCAGGAAGGGGAATATATAAATTAAAAAGAACAATCAAATACCTGTGTGAAACTTACTTGAAACAACAAAATAATTTTTAGTTTTTATGGAAATTTGAACACAATTTATCTTTCATCAATATATACTGAAGTATTCACCAATAAAGTAATATGACACCTGGAATTCATCTGGAAGTATGTAAGAGTGTTTTTGGGGAGAAAGGCACATGAAGATATCGTTAGGGCAAATAATTATTCAATCCGAATGATGCGTACATAGGGATTCATTGTACTAGTCTCTCTTTAAACTTCTGAGTGTTTAAAAATGTTTACAATTACATTGTGAAAGACGAAAAGATATAAGGAATCTGTGAAGATCTTGCTTACATTTGGAAAATTTTGAAGAGGGTCATAGGTGAAAGCAAGAAGACTGGTTAGATTACTACAGTGAAGCAGAAAGAAAGGAGGTTTAGACCACTAAAGGGGTTTGATTTATTTAGAGAAGGTAGAATCAACTGTACATCTTCATTGATTGGATTGGGGCTGAAGAGAAAAAGAGTCATCCAGAATATCTTCCAGAATTTCTGATGTCTGGGTAGATAGTGATGTCTTCTACTGAGATTAAGAAAACTAGGGAGTGAGGTATAGTCACATGAAAATTTGGGGTTAGAGATAATCAGAAATTGTGTTTGATCATTAGAGGTAATCGGGAGTTCTGTTTGATCTTCCTTTACCTTCTTCCTGTTATTTGCAGTTTGAGACATTTATTACACACCCAAATGAAGATAGAACACAAAGGAGAAATCAGTCCTAGATATACACATTAAGGAACCCTGTCAACATATAAATAGTGTTTAAAGGTACAGAACTAGATAAGGACACCTAATAGAGAAGATAGAGACAAAGACGCCCAAGGCAGAGCCCTAGAGGAACAGTAACTTCAGATGTCACCTAGAACAGAAGAAACAAAAAAACCCAGCCACCCGGGGTATGGATGGAAAGGCAGAGATGCAGCCCAGTTTTCTTGTTTTAATTGTGTTATATTTTACAATTCATTTACCGAAGGTATTCTAATAACTAAGTAAATGAGCCCTGCCCTTTCATAAGTCGCCTGCAAAGGCAGTGCACCACAAAAGGTATCTACTTGATGCAAACGTACAGCTCTGGATTACAAATGAAAACAAACCAAAATCAAAACAAAGAAGCTTCCTGGAATAAGACCAGGCAATACTCATGCTTTGATAACTTGATAGAAAGGCTGAACATGAAAGAACTAGTTCCCATTGGGGTATGTATTTATTTATATCCAGCTTAAAGTCTAAGCCAACAAATCTAAACACATTGAGCATTGAATTTCCCTTATATTTCCCTGAATTCAGTGAGAACTGATTAACCCATTTAGAAAGAGCTAAACCTATCTTTACATGTAGCTAATTATGTTCTAATGCATACATTCAGTAATGCCATGAGGCTGTCCATCTGCAAACTGCCAGAAATAAGCTGCCCAAATTCAGAGAACAATTTATTTTAAGGCTAAAAAATGACACTGATTTAAAGCTTGCATTTGCTGATTTGATAAACTGTAAGTTGAAACAATTACATTAATGTAGCACATCTTAATGCTTACGATTTTTCCAAAAAGAAAACAAAAAGAAATAGAAAAAGTAATTGCCTTTAACTTTATGTGTTAACAGAATAACGATGGTTTAAAACTCAATTGTGTTTCTTTTTTCTTTTTTTTAACTACCTAGAAGTGCTGCCCTAGAATAAAGTGGGTGGAAAAGGATGAGTTAATCGTTAGTCTCACCTAAGTAAATGACAGCTTCCAGAACACTGTTTAAGGGTAAGAGGTTTCAAGGATTGGGAACCAAAAGCCATTTTTTTTAAGTGGTCCACTGCAGCCATCCTTTTACCAAAAACTGGTAAAAACAGAAAATGAATAGGGTGATAGTTCAAAAGTTAGGATAGTCAATTTGTACAAATCATTCGAATAGAAGGAAAGACTGCACTTAATTTACAAGAGAATCGTCAATGCAGAGTCTAGGAAACAGAGAGAAGCAAAAGGCCATGAAGCAAGGGAGAGAAGAACTTACTTCAAGAATTCGGAGCCTTTTCCAGAGGAATTCTTTGGCAGGAGGCCTACCTTGGTCCCTCAAAGGGCTGTGGAGAATCAGGCACTAATGGTGAATCTGTTGCCTGGCAGCCAGGTTGGATCAAACCATTTTCCTAAGGCTCTTCCTTTTTATTTCCCGTTATCTCCTTCAGTACCAACCCTTTACTATTTCCCTAATGTTTCCAAAGTGAAAGAATATACAGATGGCTTCATTTTATCTCAGTCTATACCACAATTTCAATTTTGACTTCATTAGAGCCACCTCTATTTGATACCACTACAATCAGCAGAAACGAGAGACACACTGTCCATAATTCATGCAACAGCAAATCCTTGCTTAAAGTATTGTTTCTTGAAAACACTCTTGATTTTTAAAAAATAAATTTTAAATGAAAATTGTTTGACAATAGGTTAGATCTAATCTGAATCTGTTGAGTTCCATATTTAAAGAATTCTGATAATTTTCTTTATTTCTTTTCATATAACTGCTGAGTGGGAATGAATCTGGGCAAGTCCTAAAATACGGGAGAGAGCAACCCTCAAAATTTCAAACCACATGTTTGTGCTGTTTCCATTGAAGCAATGTTTCTAATAGGATGAATATAAAACAGAAAAGCTATTTTTAATAAATAAAAATAAGACAAGTTTCTGGCTTCAATTTAAGAGAACAAAAAATTATCAACATATAAAATAACCCACCCTAAAATTCCCAAAACAGAACACAATAATTAATAGTAATTGTTCTTTGAACAAACCTCATGAGTTATAATAGTTCACAGTAAAAAATAAATGACAGGTCCAAGATGCAAAATTGCTTCACTTTGAATTTTCTGGCTCTAGTCAAGTTATTCTTGATATTTAATTTTAACTTAATTACTGTAGCATATAATATTTTTAGATGGTGAAATAAGTAATAGTCCAAGTCATTGAATGATATCTGGCAAGAAGACATATCAGATATTCATAAATCAGAGCCATCATAGAGTTTCAAAAAATAGGAAGGGAAAATTTTGCTATTTTTAAGTATATTAATATTGTTAGGAGCTTCTTTGATGGTTCCCAAAGGGGTGCTGTATTTCCAGAACTTTCAGCCTTGAATAGAAGACCATTGGGTTACCTGGACTGATAGACTAAAGCTAAAACAATTCTTTTTAAAAGCCATTATAAACCTCATATGGAAGCTAAAAACCCCTCAGAGAGCAGCTCCACAAACAGCCTATTGTTGCCAAATTGCAGGTAACCTGGTAAGATTTTTATTCCTGTAATGCTCTAGTTCTGTGAAAGCAGAAGTTCTTGGATGCATAGAGGAGACCTTTCTCCTCTCACTGAGTTACAATTTATTTTGCTTCATACAGTGGTCCAAGCATTCCCACTCTACTCCCATTGCAACTTTTTCTATGCAACACCATTGCTTTTCAGATGCATCAATCTAAACAATCCAAATCTGTACGTTTCCAAGCAACATCTCTGGGAGGACTTTCCTTTCCCAAACACAATCTCCATTACAGTTTCCATTTCCAGGTTTGTTTTTGATATCACAGGAGAAGATGCTTCTGTGTTGGCCAACAGCTTTGCCTTTGGGTTCCCTTCACAACTCTAGAAATCATTGCTCTTCTAATAATTATGGAGTGGAAAGCCTGTGAGAACACAGGCTTCAATGCACTGCAATTTTTTTTTTCTGCTCTTCGTGTTGTGTGAGTTCGGAAAGATCAAAATGTAGTTTTATGTGCAAAACTATATTGGCAAAAAATCTGCATTGTCTACAAAATTCTACTTCTACTTTCATTTTATACATACCTCAAAATTATACACATATATCAATTTAAACTTCATTAAGAAGTATTTCTCAATAAAATTTATTTAATTCAATAGTACACAGTTAAAAAAAAACTCAGGGGAAAAAAGGGGATACAACCAAAATACCCATTCACAGGAGATTAGGTAAATAAACTCTGTCATACTCTTACATAAAATAGTAGACAATATGAAAATAAGATGTGCTGTATTTTCTTGTAATAAAAGGTTTCAAGATATATCAACTAGAATAAACTCAGGTTCAGAATAAACTGTATATTATGCCACATATTACAGAAATAATTCTGTAGGTATCTATACACACATATGATCTGGCACATGAATTGGAAGTATTTAAAAAGATACACAAGTTTAGTTACCTTTGAGAAATAGGTATAGGGAACATCAGTTATGGACAAATTGACATTTTTAATTTCTATTCATTCTGCCTGCCCTCTTTGATTCTGTTTGCCTTATTGACATATTGCTTCTGTCAGAAATATACATTATTAAGAGAGTTATTTGGGACTTCTGAACATTCTGACACCCAGCTCAATTTTATGATTATTTAAAAATGGTAGTGCATGCAGAATAGACAATGAGATGGTAGAAGGAGACTCCACAATATTATATTTTAGTGAATATGTCACTTTATGATTTTATGTAAGTCACTCCTCTGCTCATTCTTCACTTGCTTCATCTATAAAGTGTGAGAAAATAGCTCCACCCACATCATCTTTCAATTATCACTCAATGTGATGGGAATAAAATAATCAGTGAAACTTCCTTGTGAATCCTGCAAGACTACAGTGTACAGGTGTGAAGCACTGTGATGGCGATCATGTTCACTTTCAGAGTACACACTAACTGAAAGTGACCTTATTCCAGAAGTTTTGTTTTTGTTCTTACTTGGCATATTTTATTGGAAAATTGTAAATTGTATTCCACTAACATCTGAGTAGTAAGATGATCATGATCAGAATAGCATATGCCTACTCTATAAAAATATATTAAAACTGCAAATTTTAGTAACAGGTACATAAATGAATAGACTATAGATATTATATATATATATACATATACAGATATATATACACACATATACATATATATATATACACACATATACATATATATACTTATATATATATATACACATATATATATATACGTTTTGAGACAGAGTCTCACTCTGTCACCCAGGCTGGTGTGAAGTGGCATGATCTTGGCTCATTGCAACCTCCACCTCCCATGTTCAAGTGATTCTCTTGCCTCAGCCTCCTGAGTAGCTGGGATTACAGGTACCCACCACCACATCCCCCTAATTTTTGTATTTTTAGTAAAGATGGTGTTTCACCATGTTGGCCAGGCTAGTGTCAAACTCCTGACTTCAAATGATCCGCACACATCAGCCTCCCAACGTGTTGGGATTACGGGCATGAGCCACTGCCCCCAGCCGTTAATAGACTTGACATAGACTTTAACATTTTAAAATTAATATATTTTAAAATCGTAGTTAATAGATATGTGACATTGTAATAAGTTCACTCCTCATAAATTTTTCCACTTACCTACCTATTATAATGATAATAAAATGTATATTCTAAACACAAAGCATGGCCCAGGAACTGAACGGTGTTATGTTACTTATTTCTCACAATCACATTTTTAGGTAATTATTATTAAAATCATTGTTTGAGTAAATATAAGGAGGCTAAAGATGTTTTTTTTTTAATCCTGTGTTACACAGTCAATAACTGAAGTCTGATTATAGCTCAAGTCTTTCAAAACACCAAAGCTAACCAATCTTTTTTACCGTACATTATCGGCCACTGTTTTTAGCTCAAACCAAAACTCAATGTAACTATCTGCTATTGTCTGTTAAGCAACATCACCTATTACACTGTTTACCCTAATATCACTGATCCACACTCTACAGATTGGTGTCACCTTTATGGAATTAATTTCAAAATCTTTCTCAGAAATATTATTCATACTCTTTAAACCAGACTTCTATAACTTTACCACATATTCATATCAAACATTCAAAGATGAGGACTTTATACTCAGAGATGCTTATTGTTCCGTCATATACCACAGCATGTAGAAAGGAAAAAGCCAGAAGCAACTCACAGGTCCAAGACATACCAAAGTGCAAAATTCATTTTGGTATTGAAATATATGTTGAAAATTAAGCAGCTTTTAAAATTATCTGTTTATAAAACATTTAATGATATTGGAAAAAGTTCTTGATGATGCAATCAATGTTAAGTGGAAAAGTATGCAAATGTATCTGTAATATAGGATATAACTACACACACTGTGTATATTAAATATAAGAAAAAAGAAGGCTGCTAGAAAAATCACCAAACTATGAGCATACAAAATTGTTTCTGTTTTCTTCTTAATATGATGTGCATTTGATATTTAAAATAAAAACATTATTTAAGAGTTTTACAAAAAGTCTAATTATATCAAAGCCTTTATCATTCTTGTTTTGCTTCATACACTTTATGCTTGAGACTAAGCATACAACTATGCCATAACCTCTAATAGACAAAATGAGACCAAAACTACGGTTATTGTGTAAAATCTTTATCTTTCGTTGCTTAACCGTTGATACCCTTGGTTCTTGGAGACTAGAAATTTCTGCTGCTACGTTTAATAAATATTTCTAAGACACTTAATTCTAAGTGTATACTGGAATAACATTTCTAAGTGCTTAAGGTGGCTTCCATTTTTAAAAACCAAACTACATTAGTTCACTTTGTTAAACTTGAGTTTATTTTCAGACTTTTGCTATGCTGCAATAAACTCACATTTCTGTCTTTATGCACATACGCAGATGAACCTAAAACACGTAAATACCTTGACCTGGTACTGTTATGCCAAAAGCTATGAGTCATTTTAATTTTCAAAGACACAGCTAAGGTGTCATCTAAAAATATTGCACCAGTTTATTCTCTCATCAGTAATGTATGAGGGTTTCCTCACACCTTGTTAGTATGTGATATCAACTTTGTTGATGTTTTTCAATATAATAGAATGAAAACCTGTACCTCTGTTATATTTTTTTTTATTTTGTATTTTGTAATTCTTTATCTTGCTTTAAATTCTGGGATATAGGTGCAGAATGTGCAGGACTCTTACTTAGGTATACATGTGCTATGGTGATTTGCTGCACCCATCAACCTGTCATCTAAGTTTTAAGCCCTGAATGCATTAGGTATTTATCCTAATGCTCTCCCTGCCGTTGCCCCCGCAACAGGCCCTGGTGTATGATGTACCCTTCCTTATGTCCATGTGTTCTCACTGTTCAGTTCCCATTTATGAGTGAGAACATGCAGTGTTTGGTTCTCTGTTCCTGTGTTAGTTTGCTTAGAATGATGATTTCCAGCTTCATCCATGTCCCTGCAAAGGACATGAGCTCATTCTTTTTTATGGCTGCATAGTATTCCCTGGTGTGGTACCACATTTTCTTTATCCAGTCAGTCACTGATGGGCATTTGGGTTGGTTCCAATTCTTTGCTATTGTAAATAATGCTGCAATAAACATGTGTGCATGTTTCTTTATAGTAGAATGACTTATAATCCTTTGGGTATATACCCAGTAATGAGATTGCTGGGGCAAATAATATTTGTGGTTCTAGATCCTTGAGGAATGGCCACACTGTCTTCTATAATGGTTGAACTAATTTACACTCCCACCAACAGTGTGAAAGTGTTCATATTTCTCCACAGCCTCGCCAGCGTCTATTTTTTCCTGACTTTTTAATGATCACCATTCTAACTGAAGTGTAGCAGTATCTCATTTGTATTTATTTATTAATGGATGTGGTTTATTATCGTTTTACTGGTTTTTAATGTGAATACTGCCTTTATTATTTTGCTCTTTTCCTAATAAATTATTGGTCCAGAAATAATTATAATAATTTGTGAAGTAGCAGAAGGCAATGGTGGATGTGGAGTGTGAAATAACCTTCCAAGTCTTCTCCACAAATGACAGGAAATAACTTCACAGTTATGGAATTTCCTGACAAACCCACAACCTCCGCATTCCTAGGCCTCAAGCAATGCCCAGACCAAGAAATAACTGTGAGTCCCTGGCACTCCCACTGTCCAGTCCTGCTGGGAACTGAGGCAGATGGAAAAACTGCAGGGTAGACTGGGGAGGATGGTTGGCCTGGGGTCCTGGGGAAGAGGTGGAGTGACCCCCCAGAAAGGTTAATCCACCCTGACTCTGAACCACTTAAAAAGTAACCAAGCATGGCCAGGGATGGTGGCTCATGCCTATAATCCCAGCACTTTGGGAAACTGAGGTGGGCGGATCATGAGGTCAGGAGATCAAGATCATTCTGGCTAACATGGTGAAACCTGTCTCTACCAAAAATACAAAAAAATTAGCCGGGTGTGGTGGCACATGCCTGTAGACCCAGCTACTCAGGAGGCCAAGGCAGGAGAATCTCTTGAACCCGGGAGGCGGAGGTTGCAGTGAGCCGAGATCGTGCCACTGCACTCTAGGCTGGGCCACAGGAGTGAAACTTCATCTCAAAATTAAATAAAATAAAAAGTAACCAGCTGACTGAAAAAGATTTAAAGTTTGAGCCATGGAAGAGCCTAGTTGAGCACTGGAAGAGACAGACTTGGTTTAAAGGCAGAAGCATAATCTTAAAGGGACAGTCATTAATATAAATATGCAGCTTCTGGCAGAGAAAAAGGGGAGAAACGAAGAAAGATGGCTCCATGTGCACTTGAGTGGTAAAAAGAATAAATGAAGACAGATGTTTTAGGGTCCTGACATGCCAAATAAAATTTTATAAATGGCCATGTGCCCCTCCCAAATCAAACAAACCTGCTAAAAGTACTGGATTTTATTAGGCTGACAGAAAAGGGTGTCATTAAACTAGGTATCTTGGAAAACACCACACTATTCACAACAACGAACAAGCGGATATTAAATCTACACAGAACAAAGGCAGAGAAAGAGTAAATGAACTTTCGCACAAATTGACTGAGGAATCACCTGCCCGGCAAAATAAATAGCTATAAAGCTCAAGAAATCTATAAGACTACATCCCAAACAAAATTAAATATTCTCAAACATCTGAGAATATAACAAGAACACTTTAAATCAGAAGCTCTAAAACCAGTAACTGAAATGGACAAAAAACAGGAAGAAATAAACATAGTTTATTGAAATCAGAAAATAAATGGAAGAAAAGAAAAGAATTTCCAAAATGAAGAGTAAGTTATAAGGGGGAATAACAAGTAAAAATGTAGTAAGTAGCATCTAAAGGCAGGTAAAAAAAAAAAAAAACCAAGAGAATAAAAACAATATTAATGAAAAGTAAAATAGGTCTGAGAGAAAGTAGTGGAGACGGAAGACAGGGTGTACTATATTTAGCAAAGTGTTTCTCAAAAGAGAACAGCATAGCAACTTTGAAATTACTTTACATGTTTACTAAATTTGAGAAAATTAGTAAATCAATTGTAGATAACGGGAGAAGGGATTATTGCAGTTGGATAAAAACCATGTAAATCAAAGACAGCAGGCTAAAATGAATCCCATGGTATCAGTTTGGACTTAGAAGTATCAATATAAACTCATGGTTTTTCATGTGTTGTGTATATGTGTGTATACAGATAAATAGGAAATAATTAATAAGTAGACCATGTGCAGTGGCTCATGCCTGTAATCCCAGCACTTTGGGAGGCCTAGGCTGACCTCAGTAGTTCAAGACCAGCCTGGGCAACATGATGAAACCCTGTCTCTACAAGAAATAGAAAAATTAGCCAGGTATGGTGGTTCACACCTGAGGTCCCAGCTACTTGGGGGGGCTGAGGCAAGAGGATCTTTTGAGCACAGAAGGCAGAGGTTGCAGTGAGCCTACATGGCACCACTACACTCCAGCCTGGGTGACAGAGTGAGATTCTGTTTCAAAATAATAATAATAATAAATAATTTAGACTTTGTAAGCTACATATTATTTCTGCTGTATATATGTGTATATACACACACATACACATATGCATATGTCTATTTAATATATTATGTATAAGAAAAGTTTTTTGCAACCCTTTGAAAGGGTTAAAAAATTTTTCTCAGTTCACTGACTATAAACAACAGAAAACATTCTCAGCTTACTAATCAAGCACAATAGACTTTGGGCAGATCCCTGCGCTAGGCCCAGGAGTAACACTTCACTTCTGCTCTCAATTAGTGAGAACTTGTCTCATTACTTCTACTAGATGCAAGAGGACTGGGACATATTGTTGACTTGTGTGTTCAATGACAGAATGAAGTTGGCCCATAGCTCATCGGTCCTTCTGTCCACCCATTTCGCCATACTGGAAGACATTTTTCTTCAGCTTGAATTATTTTCAGCCTTGTTTTAGGATAGAATCCCTGGTTAATGGCATGGTATCTGAGGGCTCTGAAGTCCATGATATTTTTTTTCTATCATTAATTAGTGAGTAAGAAAAATGATTTACTGGCAACCTAGAAAGAATTACTACAATCCAAAACATTAACTAAAACTCATGTTTAATTTCTTATTTGAGTGATTTAAAAAAATGAGTAAACAAATAAATAATTTAAATAATTCACAGGTCTCAACTCATGTCTAAGAGGGTAATAGCAATATATCTTCCTAGAAGTGAGGGACTCAGGTCTAAGTTTCAGGAAATCGGGCTAATTAGGTGACTTTGAACTTTTATTTATTTTTGCATCTAATAACTTGAAGGAAATAGGAAAATTTTGTATAATTATGTCAAATACATCCTTACCTACTTCTGAGTTCAGCAAATGTCAAAGTTAAGTAAAACACAGAAAAATACTAAATCACCATTTCAATAAATATGGAGGAATAGATATGTGTAATAAAAATTAGTGAGCAGCACATCTTTATAAATAAATTATAAATATATAAATATATATTTATTTATAAAGATGTGCTGCTCAACTAATTTTTATTACACATAGCTATTAATATTACTAATTTAATCAGTGAAAAAGTAAATGCCTAATTATTTCTCTATTGTTCACATTTTAGTAATTTTGAAAATGAGAGCAATTTTATAGGACAGTATTGAAAGAAACGCCAGAGAAGAAAATATTTGGGGAAACTGACAATCACTATGTGCTTGTTCTTTTTTTTAAAAAAAAATGTCATTTTTCTCCCAGGGGAACAATTTTTTTCTATTTCTTTTTCTGGGCCATCACAAGGTACTTTGTACTGAGCCTGCAATCCCCAATTAATGCCAACAATATGATCTCCAAGGGAGATGACTTTAATTCCACCTCTATTTCTAATTTCTTCACCAGCCAATTCTTCATAGATAGAAAGTCTGAGCTTTAATAATACAGGGCAATAGAGGCAGGAACATTACACAGACTTCAGCTGAGAACTTAGAAAGGGAGAAAAAAAAAACTTTAAAAAACCTAGTGTAGTTTCTTAGGCATGGATCTTTCCCACTCTTTGACTGCTCTCAAACTTTGAGACTGTAAGTTTAAATCAACTTTACTTTCTGAGAAAGCCTTAGATCCCTAAATCCATATTTCTCCATACAGCTTGTCTTCTATCATTCTTTAATCCTTTTTGTTTTTAATTTGACTATATCCTCTGAGAACCTTAAGAATTTCAAAAAACCATTTGAAATGAAACCTTCATTGGGGTCAAAAGTTACAATAAAAGATGCTGTTTGAGGGCATGGATTGAGTCTTGCATGTATTTATAGTGCTTACATTTTCTAGTGCAATAGTTTTCACATAATAAAGGTGTAATAAAATGAAGACAATTTCTTTCCTTGTACAAGATGATTTAAATGGAATCAGTGCACATAGTCATTGTGCTACAATAAATTCCCTTCCCATTCAAAAATTATCTTTGCTATTACATTGACTTCACTGGAAATATAGCACAAGTTTACTTACCCATCCAGTCAAATGAAAGCCGTGCTTCTCTTTTGAGTAAAGTATTTAAATGTATAAACTAAACTTTCCAAAAGTTTTCTGTTTCTCTTAATTCATTGTCTCAAATTATATATGCTTTTGTGGATTGTTGTGGCCCTGACTTCTTCCAATTGAAATTAAACTCGCCAAGAGATTAAGTATTATTCACAATGTACCTTCCTCAGACTACCCAGCAGGAAACTTTGCACATCATAAATATTCAATGAGTGTGTTACATGAATTCATTATTTTAAAAAATGACAAACATTTGCGCTTTATTTCTCGAATTAAAGATTCAAACATTTGAATGATTAGGAATGTTCAAAGGCATTATAAAAAATAGTAAACAGTCTTCTTTTGTGTTTGTTTGCTTTTTGCTTGCATATGGCCACATTGGGTATGATCACTGTAATTAAAGAACTAAAGACTAGATAATAAATTAATTATAATATATAAATACATAATTATAACATATAAATTATTATTTATTCTAATATTGGATGCCTTAAAATAATACTTTTTATAAAAATGTTTTGTGGTCTGCTATCGACTATTTGTGTCCCCCACATTTTATATGTGGAAGTCTAAATACCCTAGGTGAGGATATTTGGATGTGGGGTCTTGGGAAAGTAACTAGGTCATAAGCGCAGAGATCTCATAAATGGAATCAGTGTTCTTATGAAGAAGAGACACAAGATTACTGGATTAATCTCATAAATTGAATATATTATCCAATCTAAAGACATACAATGGCTAACTGCTAAAAAAGAAAAAAAGAAAAAAGACCCAAGACTCACTTCAGCTTTAAGGACACACAGTTAAGATTGAGAGTGAAAGGACAGAAAAAGATATGCCATGAAATTGGTAACCAAAAGAGAGCAGAAATGGCTAAATATATTAGACCAAATACATTTTAACTCAAAACTTGTAAACATAGATAATAAATGTCATGATATAATAATAACGGAATCAATTTATCAAGGGAATATAACAGTTAAATATATATATGCTCCTAACATCAGAGCATTTAAATATATAAAGTATATATGAACAGATCTGAAGGGAGAAATAATAGTAGGAAACTTCAGTACTATTATTGTAGCAATACAATAATAGAGGACTTTAATACCCCCTATTTCAGTAATCGATCTATCATTCAGGCAGAAAATCAAGAAGAAAATGGAGTTCTTAAAATAAACTTTATGTCAAGTGAACTTAACAGACATATACAGAACATTCCATCCAAAAGCAGCAAACTCTACATTACTTACAAGTACACATGTAATATTTTTGAGATTAGATAATATGGGAGGCCACAAAATAGCCTTAACAAACTTAAGAAAATTAAAATTGTATCAACTATATTTTTCAACCACAATGGTATGAAACCAGAAATAAATTATCAAAATTAATACTTAGTAATCAATTTAACCATGGAGGTGAAAGACATGCACACTGAAAACTATAAAACACTGATGAACAAAGTTAAAGGAGACACTAATAAATAGAAAGACATCCTGTGTTCATGGACTGGTAAAATTAACCTTGTTAAAATATTCACTCTGCCTAAACCTATCTACAGATTCAATGCAATCCGTATTAAAATGTCAATAATATTTTTTACAGAAATAGAAAAACAATCCTAAGAATTTATATGACAGCATAGAAGACCCCAAAAAGCTAAAGTAATTTTGAGCAAGAAGAACAAAACGAGGCATCATACTTCCTGATATCGAATTGTATCGGAAGGCTATAATAACTAAAACAGTATGCTACTGGCATAAAAACAGACATGAAGACAAAGAAAACAGAATAGAAACTGCAGAAATAAACCCACACATATACAATCAACAAATTTTTGACAAAACTTTGAAGAATATACAATCAGGAAAAAAAAATCTCTTCAATAAATTGTGTTAGGAAAACTGTATGCAAAAAAAAAATGAAAGAAAGAAATTATATCTTTATCTTAAACCATATACAAAAGTCAACTCAAAGAGGATTAAAGACTTATATGTAGACTTGAAACCAATAAAACTCCTAAAAGAAAACATAGGAGAAAAACTCCTTGCCACTGGTCTATGGTTTTTGGATACTACACCAAAGCACAGGCAACAAAATTACAAATAAACAATTAGGATTATATCAAACTAAACAGTTTCAGCATAGCAAAGTAAACAATATCTTGAAACCACATATCCAATAAGGGGTTAATATCCAAAACACCTAAGAAAATCAATATCCAAAAAAAAGAAACACCCACACACAAAGACAACCCAATTAAAAAATAAAGAACCTAAAGAAACATTTTTCCCAAAAAGACATAAATAATCAACCAGAATATGAAAAAATGTTCAACATTACTAATCATCAGGGAAATACAAATCAAAACAATGAGCTATCATCCCACACCTGTTAGATGACTATTGACAAAAAGTCTAATAATAGAAAGTGTTGGCAAAGATGGGGAGAAAAGGGAATCTTTGAAAACTGTTAGTGGTAATATCAATTGGTTACAACTATTATGGAAAACAATATGGAACTTTCTCAAAAAATTAAAAATAGAACTACCATATGACCCAGAAATCCCACTTCTGGGTGTATATCCAAGGAAATCACTACCACTAAGAGATATCTGCACTCCCATGTTCACTGCAGCATTAATCACAGTAGACAAGTTATAGAAACAATCTAAGGATTCTTCAGTGGATGAATGGATAAAGAAAATGTTGTATATATACAACGGAATGTTATTCAGCCTGAGGAAAAAGCCACAATTTGCAACAACATGCGTGAAACTTGAGGACATTGTGTTATGTGTAATAAGCCAGACACACAAAAGCAAATATTTCATGATCTCACTTATGCTTGGGATCTATAAAAGTTGAACTAATAGAAGCAGAGAATGGAAGGGTGGTTACCAGGTGTTAAAAGGTGAGGGAAATAGGGAGATGCTGGCAAAAGAGCACAAATTTTCAGTGGTAAGATGAATTAAAAGTAAATAAAGTTGATACATGAGAGGCATGATGGCTCTCCACTCTCTGCCATATAAGGATATAATAAGCAGATGGCTGACTTCAAACCAGGGAGAGTGGCCTTCCTTGACATCAGATCTGTAGGCACTTTGATCTTGGACTTCCCAGCCTTCAGAACTGTGAGAATAAATGTTCATCATTTAAACCAGTCTGTCTAAGGTTATTTGTTATAGCAGCCTGAGCTAACTAAAAAAAAAAAAAAAAAAAAAAAAAGACACTATCTCCTGTGATTGGTAACTTTTCACCCCATATTTTTCACAAACATTTATAGAATTTTTTAAAAACAGATAAACATCATTAAAAAAAATCTCTTCTAGTCATACTTTGACTCAGGGAGCTTGATCGTTAGCTGTAAAGCCAGCTCTGCTTCCATGTGTACAGATGCTTGGCTGATTAGATGGCTGAGAAAGCACATTGAGTTCCTTGTCCTCAGAAGATACATTTGTCAAAACCCCTATGTAAACAGCACATGAAGTCACTAAAATAGGAGGATGTCATCATAGGAGAAAACAGTAAAACTTGTCTCTTTTCAGTTCGATAGTCCATTGTCAAACAGCCTCACAAGGTTTCACATCTCACTGCCTGGGAGGCACTGGGAACTCAAAGATACAAAAAATGTGACAAAGTAAAAAAAGAAAAAAATAATAACATCTGAAATAAAAACAGAACTGAATTAGTAGGAGTGTCCTGGATGGGTCAGTGAGTTTCAAACTTCCACTGCATTTATTTGCTGAGGAATGTAAAGAAATGTTTATTTAGGTCCTTTGTTTATTTTTTAACCAAATGGTTGAAAATTCAGATATTTTTGTTTTTGCTTTCTTTAGATTTGCAGGCATGAGAAATACAGCAAAACAACTTTGCTAATTATTATCACTGAAATTAAAACATATTCTGTTTCATGATTTTAAATGGACTAGAATTAAATTCTAAGATCACCTTGTTTCCTTAAAATACAGCATTTATAGTTATTGTCTAAAACATTTATTTAAAAGATTTGTAGCAAAACGAAAGAGTTGCAAAAAGGTAGATTAAGACTAAGACTTAATATGTCTTACTATTATATTTACATTCTCTGCCAAGCTTATTAATTTGACAACTTGGTAATTATTATTTTTATGAATTAATTTATATCTGTATAATGCATAGTACTTGTTAATACATGTTACTTGTATTTTCAGATTTTTTTCAATAATTCTTTATTTCTGAAATGCCTAAGAATAGAGTGTTACAGGTCTTACTTAAGCAGACAATTCTACCCATAGACAAATGTAAAAATACTGAAGGAAGATGCAGAAAATAGTTTCTAAATGGTCAGGGTTTGACTGCACATATTTTCAAGGGGGTACTTATTCTTATGAATCTTGTAATTCCTATGTCTATATAGAAAAAAGACCTTCATCGTATTATCAGAGGTACAAACTCCTTCCACCTTTTCAAACTCCTGTAGCATATGAAGTTTTCTGTTCAAGGCTTCTATTTAAAGTCTTTTCTTTATTATGTTCCTACAGGGATTTCAAGGGCTGCTTCTAGATCTCTTGCTTTCTACTTCAGTTTCAAAAAACCCTACTGGGGTTTCTATTTTTGTATTACTTCACCAGATGTCCAAACCATTTAAGACATGGCCTCTAAATCCTTGACAGCTATTTGAGGGTGTCAGTATGTTCTCAATTCATTTCATTTTTGCCTGATCTTGTCTTGCATTTTCCTATGCAAAGAATAAAACAAACATCTAAGAAGTGCCAACTGGGTTCAAGTCACTGTGCTAAGTCTAAGCGTCAGGGGAGACAATATAATGCTTGTTTTCTCCTCTTAAAGAACTCAGACAAATAAAGGAGGATATAATATGCCAACATTTCTTATAGAGTCTAAGAAATTGACCTCTACAATTTAGATTAACTCTCTTGTAACCTTTCTGAATTTCTGCTCCTCCATTTAGTACTAATTGTTTAATTCTATAATTATAAATTCACTATTTTTATCTTAGGGTGAATAAGTCTGTGTGACTCCTTTTAACCTACTTCCCTCTTACCAAGCTTGCTGGCATTTTGGTGCCCTGTCTTCTACGCAGTATTCTAACTAAGCAAAGCCATCAATCCCATATACTCTAATACTTAGCAAAGAGGTTAGTGAACTCTTCCTACCAAATTTAATGTCATTTTCCTACCAAATTTAGTGTAATCAGTAACGCTTCTAATCTTGGTCTACACAAGGTAATTTCTTCAAACTGATGAGAATAGAATTATAAAAACATTTTTATTGCTGAAACAGTTTTTGGTCTCAAGGATTCAAAACAAATGATTTTGTTTTTGCCTTGAGGTTTAGGCTAAATTTCATGCAAAAGCAATAAAGTTGTTTTGAATTGGATTTTCACAGTCAACCTATGTTCAAGAAGTAAGTTTATGCATATATAACTTTGGTGCATCATTTGAGTATGTAATTAAAATAGCTGACAACACTAAAATAGCTATAAACAAAGGATATTCATGAGAAAGAGAATGTTTTATAAATAGGAATAATTAATATTACTATTATTAATAACAGCTACAAATGGTATTGAGTCTTTATTATGTGTCATAATCTAAGGTAGGTGCTTTGTCTAACTGAAAACTTTTAGCTCGGTTTGACAGAAGACCTGAAATAGCAGAGCTTTAAACAAGAGTCTGAAATGTAAAAGTCCAAGAAAACGACTAGAATGAGTGCCAGCCAACTTCATGGGCGTGTGGCCTGGGCAGTCACACAGGCCCTGCTTAGTTTAATACTCTTTAGGAGCCATGTTAAAATTCTTATTATAAGTACTGAACATAAATTCCTTGAATTTATGTTTGATACATGAAGTCCAAGGGGCAAATGGCAGATGTGGATAAGCAGAGGAGATCCATCCACTCATTGCCTGCCATTTCTTGTCTCATTTGTGTATAACCTTTATGATATTTAATAAGCACAGAATCCAAGCAAATACACTGTATTTTTAAGTTCAGTGAAACTCAAAGCAAGTACAACATAAGGGTGTTATCTCTAAGACTTGGTGGGGGTACTTACACTTACAGGTCATGCTTTTTGTTCAAACCAGAACTTGCTTCAAATGTGAAAAAAAGGCAATGACATTCTAAAATATGTAAACTACCAAGGAATCCTATTGGATTCTTTCTTACTCAGGTTACTTACCTGTATTAGCCATCACTTACACTGACAAGGATGATACAGAAGGAAAGGAAAGATATGGCAAGCTAGAATTCCTTTTCCTTTTAGTCCCTCCTTACTCATCAATGAGCCAAGGTAGGTAGTGTTGGCAGAGTGTAAACTTACCCAGAAGTGAAATAAAAATAATTGTGTTAGTTTTATTTGGGATTCTCCCTCCTTTGGCATGAGCATGTATAAGATATTAAATACATATTGTGTAATTTCAGTAATTATGCATATAAGTTAAATTCTCTTACTTAAATCTGGCATTCTAAGTAATATAAAAATAAACACTAAAACGCTAATAATTTACTAGTTGTTTTTTTTTACTTAGAATAACATTAAATAGTAAGTAGAAAATATCATAACAAGTCCAGAGACAGAGATGAAGGAATGAAGGAAAAAGTTTCATATTTATGCACTTCTAATGACATATTTTCTTGCTTTTTAACAAGAAAATCCCACATTTTCATTTTTCACAGGGCCCCACAAGTTGCAAATCCAGCCTTGCCAGTACTGATATGGTGCCCCACAGTGTCAGAAACCCAAGTTTCTTCTATCCTGTTGCTGCATTATCTGTGGCCTCACTGTAATGGCCCACAGTGCAGTATCCGCTTCAAAGAAACCACAATGATAAAACAGATGAAGCTAAAGAACACACAGCACCTTCTCTTTTGGTAAGTTTAAGACGAATGTGACAAGATTCTTTAGCCTTCTATGGTAAATCAGAATTTAGTCATATAAATATGACCAATGCAAGTGAAGCTGGGATATAAAATCTTTAATGACCATGTATACAGCTAAATTTTATAGGTTCCTTTATCAAAGAAAAAAGTGGATACTGGGACATAACCTGCTATATAAACTATGTAAATTTTGGCTGGGAGGAATCAATGAGTGGCAAGGTGGCACAAAACTGGACATACTAAGAAAGATTTCTCCAATAGGAAAGAATGTATATCAAAAAGAGAGAAAGAGAAATGAGTGAAGAGGATATCTGCATTAGTGAGTAGATACGTTAGGTAAAAAATAGCCAAAAATTGATATTAATTACTTGAAGAATATTTTAAAGAATAAGCAAGCCTAAGCTGGATTCACAAAGATCAAAAAAGTTGGCTTGTATTACTGACTATGTGACTTGGGGCAAATTACTTTATTTAGATCATTAATTCTGACTTGACAGCATTTTTTCTAAGAATTACAAGTAATATGTTTAAACTGCCTAACACAGTGTCTGACACATAATAGATACCAGTTCAATCATCATTATAATTTTCATTCTAAAGATGAAAAACACTGTTACTTGTATTAATTCTATTGTATTTTATATCTATGATAGATATTTTATTTCTTCAAGATAGTATTTTAAAGTAAAACATAAATATAAACATTTATCAATGCATCATTTTTAGTTATTAATATATTAGTTTTAATAAATATTGTACTATATGAAAACTATATCAATATACATGCAAAACGTGTAAATGTTAAAACGTTTTATTTTTATTTTAGCTAAACAAACTATATCAAGAAAAGAATAATAATCTTGAAGTTTTTTCATATTTAAATATTCATATCTAGCAACTTGGAATAATCTATATTATCTAGTATATTTTTAAAAAAACTTAAAACTCTATTGCTATCCTGCAATAGACAGGCATCTTAAACTTATTTTATCTTTGTTCTCTGTGTTCAATTTAGTGTCTATATAATTGGTAGGTCATACTGCACAAAATCATATAAATACATTTAATTATAGACTGAACTGGAAGTACCTTTTATATAATTAACTTGAATAAAGTGTATCAGCATTATGGAAAACTGAATAATTAAATAGGCCTGTATTATTATCCCCATTTTATAGATGGAATCATAGGTACAGAGATATTAAATAATTTGCTGGAGAACATAGATTCAGTCAATAGCAGGGATAAATTGGGAGTAATACTCAAAATTTGCATTAGGAGAAAAAGTTCAGCAGAAATTTCTGCTACATCTGTATTCTACATAGAACACTAAATGGAAATTATTACAGTTCTCATTATTAATATTCATTCAGTATCAGAAATATGCTAGGTACTATACACAAAATGAGATTAAAACCCCCTAATCCCAGCCCAACTATATATCTAATCCTCCCAACTTATTACTAGTACATCCAAATGGGTGTTTTATCACCTTAATTATTTTCAAGCAATGATGCCAATAACAAAGCATCTTGTGAATTTAATTGCTAAAGATAACACGTCTCATGTTCACCCAAGTAATACTAAGTTTTTCTATTATAAAACTGAAGGCAATGTTTGAAAATGCATGCTATGCCTAAAAAAAGAACCAAGGGCACTCTCCATAAATTGGACAGCCCTATTAGCGAGCTTATTAATTTGGGTTGTGTTCATATATCAATAGTAAATTTTTATCATAACTTTATAGAGATATTCTATTAATATATAAATGAGATACTGTGCTAGCTACATTTCATTCTCTGTAAACAATCATCCCAAATACCTGTGAAGTATATATTATGCCTAGCATACAGGTAGGAAGAGAAGGCTCTAAAAAGTAATGGATTATGCCTAAGGACAAATAGTAGGATAATAAATGCATAGCTGGTCTTTAAGTAACTCTAGTTCTTTCCATTCCAACACAATTACTCTCTATTGTTGTATAACTTTTGGCTAATCTTAAAACATACCTAAAATGCAAATGTATTTGTACATTGTCCATTTTCATTTTGATTAACATTTATCAAAATTACAAATATATTTGAATTTATTTTAACAACATTATTTTCTATTTTTAACTGAAAAACTTTTCTCCTTTTCCTTGCCTTTTGTAGAATGATTTCTTCCTTTTTCTTTCTACTGGTTTGGAAATCTTACATTCTTTTTCTATTTTTAGTGGTTACTCCTAAATGTTTAGATATACCTATTAGGGTTAATTTAAAAACTAATCAACTTCTTTTAGTATTCTACTATGTGAACATACCAGAATTTACTTAATAGTCCTCTATTAATTAACTTTAGATTATTTCAGTATTCCGTTAAGTTTTCAGTGTTAAAAGAATTCTGTAATGAGTATCTCTCACTCTCTCTGAATATTATCTGCATATTTGCATGCCTGTGTGACTATTTCTGTAGTACAGACCCTGAACAATATGATTATGTCAGAAGTTATATACATTGAAAATTTTGATAGATACTTCTAAATACTATCCAAAAAAGGACATATACAATTGTACTGATACTAAGAGTGTGTGCGCAGACCCATTACCCTTAACCATCACCACTTCTTGCCCTCCTCTTTCTCCTTCTCCTCATTTTTTCATTAATTTTTAATCTAGTGGCAAATAGAAAATATCTCATTGGATACTTTGTTTTGAACTTTTTTATTATGGCAAAATTTATACCATACTTGTTTTGACCACTCCTAAGTGTATTTTAACCATTTGTTAGTGGCATTAGATATGGCCACAGTGTTGTGTTACCATCACTACCATTTGTATCCAAAACTTATCATCTCCAACAATAACTCCATACCCATTAAGTGATAACCTCATTCCTCCCCATTGCCCCTAGTAACTTCTCTTCTACTTTCTGTCTCTATGAATTTGCCTATTGTATGTACCTTATATAAGTGGAATTATACACAATATTTTCCTTTAGTGTCTAGCTTATTTCCCTAAGCACAATGTTTTCTAGGTTCATCCCTCTTGCATTATGTATAAAAATTTCATTCCTTCTTTTAAGGCTCAGTCATATTCTGTTGTAGGTATATACCTTTCATCTGTTAATTGACACTTGATTGTTTCCTCTTTTTAGCTCCTGTGAGCATGGATGTAAAAATATCTGTTTGAGTCCCTACTTTCATTTATGGGAGTATATATTTGGATGTATAATTGCTTATCATATGGTAATTCTATTATTAATTTTTCCAAGAACTGTATTACTGTTTCCATAATGGCTGTAGCATTTTATGCTTCTACCAGCAAGATACAATGGTTCTAATTTCATCACATCCTCTCAAAAAGTTGTTATTTCCTTGTTGTTTTTTTTAATAATAGCTGTCTTACTCGATAAAAATAAGAAAATGTAATTTCTACTTTTCCTTTTTTCTTTTTTTTTTTTTTTGAGATGGAGTTTTGCTCTTGCCACCCAGACTGGAGTGCAGTGGTGCACAATTTTGGCTCACTGCAACCTCTGCCTCCAAGGTTCATGTGATTCTCCTGCCTCAGCCTCCTGAGTAGCTGGGATTACAGGCACCTGCCACCACATCTGGCTAATTTTTTGTTTTTTTAGTAGAGACTGGGTTTCATCATGTCGGCCAGGCTGGTCTCGAACTCCTGACCTCAGGTAATCCACCTGCTTCCACTTTTCTAATGATTAATGATGTTGAGTATCTTTCCATATACTTATTAGCCATTTATACATTTTATTTGGAGTAACGGTGTGAAGCGGCATACACTGCCCATTTTTAGAAAGGAGCCTTTCAACTTAAGAAGTCAATATCTTCATAAAAATAAGTTTTTAAGCAAATATAAAATTTTCTTACAGTTAAGAAAGTTTTCACAATAGAATACCCTATAATAATATTAAATCTGAGATAATAATTACTATTTCTCTTCATCATATAAATTTATACACACACACACACACACACACACACACACACACACACGCATTTGTATGTATAATGTTGGGCTCAAAAAACAATACACCAAAATATGACATTTTGACATGCTGAATGAAAGAAGCAGTCTCAAGGTCTCCCTCTGACCTTCTTCCACCTCCCTGTTTCCGAGACATCCTTTCTTTCCTGAAGCTGTGGGAGTGACTTTCTCTAAAATTTCCTTATGTGACTAAGAAAACTTTTCTTTCTTCCTTCCTTCCTTCTTTTCTTTCTTTTCTTTTTTCTTCTTCAAGAGAGACATGGTCTTGTGCTGTTGCCCAGGCTAGAGTGCAGTGGTGCAATCATACCTCACTGCAGCCTCAAATTCCTGGGTTCAAGCAATCATCCCACTTCAGTCTTCTAAGCAGCTGGGACTATAGGTACACACATTTACACCATGCTATTTTTTAATCTTTAATTTTTGCAGAGATGGGGTGTAGCTATGTTACCTAAACTGGTCTCAAACTCCTGGCCTTAAGCAGTCCTACAGCTTCCCAACATGCTGGGATTACAGTCGTGAGCCACCATGCCTGGCAGAAAGTTTCTTTTAAAAAGAAATGCAATTGTCTTAAGCCCCCCTCCCTGGTAGCTCATCAAATAACCAGGAAAGATTAGCCACTCAAGAAGAGATTGGAGGACTTCACCAAGCCCCAACAAACTTTTATCTATTCTTTTGAGAACAGCTCCAGAGGGTACCTTGGGATACTTTGTCTGTATGATAAAATAATCTTTGTTCACAGTAAACTTCCACCCCTAAACTTACCACCATCTCCCTAGAGCTCAGAGAAACTTCATCCCAGAACATTGTTCCCCAGGACCATTATTTCCACTAAAAATAATTTACCTACACATTCCTACTTCCTTCTCCCATTAAGAAGGTTTTTAAATCTCAACCATCTGGTCTTTCTTTGAGTATTTATATTTTTTTGCATGGCTCCCAGGCTTACAAACATTAATAAATCTGTTGGCTTTTCTATTGTTAACCTGTCTTCGGTTACAGGCGTATTGCCTGTGACCCTGAAGATGGGGAATATGGTAAGTTTTGGATACAAATAGTAGTGATGGTAACACAACACTCCTATAATATATATATAAACAGTTAAAACATTTATTTAAAAGTAATAAAAGATCTTTGTCAAAAGTAAAATGTTTTGCTCTCTGAGAGGTATTATTAAAGAAACCAAAAAATGTACCAACTTGGAGAAAATATAAAACATATACCTGATAACTTGTATCCAGAATATATAAAAAGTTGTCAGAAACAAATAATTAAAAATTCTCACTTATAGCTGGGTATTGAACAATGAGAACACGTGGACTCAGGGAGATGAGCATCACACACCGGGGGCAGTTGGGTGGGTAGGGGAGGGACAGCGGGAGGTGGGGAGGTGGGGAGAGTTGGGAGGGATAACATGGGGAGAAATGATGGATATAGTATACACCTAAAGTAAAATTAAATTAATTTTTTTTAAAAAAAGTAATCAACCCAAATGTTAACAAATAAGTGAAAGATTGAAACAGACACTTAAATCAAGAAAAGATATTTATGGCAAATAAGAACAAGAAAAGATGTTCACTATCACTAAACATTAATGAAATGCAAACTAAAAGCACAATAGAATTCCTCTTTATACCACTAAAATGGCTAACATTAAAAAGACTGATAAAATCAAGTATTGATGAGGATGTAGAGCAACTTAAACTCTCACAGATTTCAGACAGGAATGCAAAATTGTACATTTATGTTAAAAACTATTCTAATTCCAGTTAAACAGCCAATCAAGTGACCAATAGCTTAGCAATTTCACTCCTAGATATTTACCCAAGAGAAATGAACATATTTCCACATTAAGACCTATGTGCAATCTTTCACAGTTGTTTTATTCTTAATAGCCAAAAACTGGAAACAACCCAAATGCTCATTATCGGATGAATTAATGAACAAATTATGGTGTAATTATAAAATGGCATGCTAGTCTTTAAACAATCATACTATTGAAATATACTATAAACATGGATGATACTCAAAATAATAAGGGGGAAAATGCAGACCCATATGAACACATAGTTCATGATTCCATTTATAGAAAATAAAAAAAAGCAAAACAATAGTAACAGAATGCAAATCAGTGATTGTTACAGTTAGGGGCTGCAAGAGAGATTAACTGTAAAAGGAGTGGAAGGAACTTTTAGAGTGATGGAAATGTTACACATACTTTTTTGTGGCTTAAGAATATATATATATATATATCTCAAAGCTTGGAGTATACAATTAAAAAGAGTGAATTTAATTGTTTGCAAACTATATTTCAATAAAGGTGATGAAAACAATACCAGTACATCTTCATTTTTTTCTCCTGAAAAGTAACTATATACTGTGTAGACATGGGAATAGTAAGAAATTTACTTTTAGCATTTACCAAAAATTCTACTCATTCACTATGTCAAATGTTCTAATCTCAAACTTTGCAGAAAATTCTATTAATGGAAGAATAATTCCACATATATATAATACTATTTAATAGTGATTTCAAGGAAGAAAATTGTGAAAAGTAATGGCCATCCTCACAAAGTATTCCTTCCCAAATTCTGCAGAGCTTGTTCAATGCTCTCTAGAAGACATGCTTAGATGTCTGATAAAGAAGCTAGTCATCCTTAAATTTTTCCAATCAAGCTTACAAAGTCATAGCCCAGAGAGTTGGCTTTTTAAATTTTTTTGGCCAACATATTTTTTTATAATTTAGTCAATATTTTAAAAACAAGAAACTTTACATAAAATTTTATCTTTTCTTGAAAGAAACTGGTAGGAAGGATATTTTATTTAAATACTTTTATGAGATCACACATATTATTGTATGACTGATTTTTATTTTCTAAATTGCTTATTGATATTTTTATTCAATTAAATTTGCTCTTTTCTTATAGATGGCTAAGAGTTCTTATTATAAGAAATATTAGCCTTCTAGTCTTTTGCTTCATGAATATTTTTCCAATTTGTTCTTTAAAACTTTGTCTTCCTTCATTGTTTAACTAAGGTTTTTTGTTTTTTGGGTTTTATTAGATGGAATCTTACTCTCATTGCCTAGGCTGGAGTGCAGTGGTGCAATCTCAGCTCACTGCAACCTCTGCCTCCCAGGTTCAAGTGATTCTCCTGCCTCAGCCTCCAGAGTAGCTGGGATTACAGGTACCTGGCACCATGTCTGGCTAATTTTTGTACTTTTAGTAGACACAGGGTTTCACCATGTTGGCTAAGCAAGTCTCGAACTCCTGACCTCAGGTGATCCACCCACCTTGGCCTCCCAAAGTGCTGGGATTATAGTCATGAGCCACCATGTGTGGCCAAGTTTTTAATTTATAATATGGTTTGGCTCTGTGTCCCCTCCCAAATCTTAACTTGTAGCTTCCATAATTCCTGCCTGTTCTAGGAGGCAACGGATGGGAGATAATTGACTCACGGGAGCAGGTCTCTCCTGTGTTGTTCCTGTGACAGTGGATAAGTCTTATGGGACCTGATAATTTTATAAGAAGGCATTTTCCTGCCCAAGCTCTCTTTGCCTGCTACCATCCATGTAAGATGTGACTTGCTTCACCCTGCCTTCCACCATGATTGTGAGGCCTCCCCAGCCATGTGGAACTGTAAGTCCCTTAAAGCTTTCTCTTCCCGGTCTTGGGTATGACTTTACTAGCAGTGTGAAAACAGACTAATACTAATGCAATAAATTGGTACCAGTCGAGTAGGGCACTGCTGAAAAGATACCCAAAAATGTAAAAGTGACTTTGGAGTTAGGTAACAGAAAAGGTTGAAACAATTTGGCTCAGAAGAAGATAGGAAAATGTGGGAAAGTTTGAAACTTCCTAGAGACTTGTTGAATGGCTTTGCCCAAAATGATGATAACTATATGAACAGTGAAGTCCAGGCTGAGGTGGTCTCGGATGGAAATGAGGAACTTGTTGGGAACTGGAGCAAAGGTGATTCTTGTTATGTTTTAACAAAGAGACTGGTGGCACTTTGCCCCTGCCCTAGAGATTTGCAGAACTTTGAACTTGAGAGAGATAATTTAGCATATCTGGCAGAAGAAATTTCTAAGTAGAAAAGAATTCAAGATGTGACTTGGATGTTGTTAAAAGCATTCAGTTTTGTAAGGGAAGAAGGGCATAAAAGTTCAGAAAATTTGCAGCTTGACAATGTGATAGAAAAGAAAATCCCATTCTCTGAGGAGAAATTCAAGCTGGCTGCACAAATTTGCAAACTAACAAAAAGCCAAATGTTAATCCCCAAAACAATGGGGAAAATGTCTCCAGGGCATGTCAGAGATCCTTCCATCACAGGCCCAGTGGCCTAGGAGAAAAATGTGGCTTTGTGGGCCAGGCCCAACCTCCCCATGCTGTGTGCACCCTAGAGACTTGATGCCCTGCATCCCAGCTTCTGTAGCGATGGATAAAAGGGGCCAATGTAGAGCTTAAGACATGGCTTTAGAGGGTACAAACACCAAGTCCTGGCAGCTTCCACACAGTGTTGAGCCTGTGAGTACAAAGAAGTGAAGAACTGGGGTTTCAGAAACTTTGAATTTCAGCGGATGTAGAGGATTCCCAGGCAGAAGTTTGCTGCAGGGGCAGAGCCCTCATGGAGAACCTCTGCTGGGGAGTGCAGAAGGAAAATGTTGGGTGGGAGCCCCCACACAGAGTCCCTACTGGGATATGGCCTGATGGAGCTGTGAGAAAAAGGCCACTGTCCTGAAGATCCCAGAATGGTAGATGCACTAACGGTTTGCACTGTGCACCTAGAAAAGCCACAGACACTCAATGCCATCCCATGAAGGCAGCTGGGAAGGAGGCTGTACCCTCCAAAGCCACACGGGCAGATCTGCTCAAGACCATGGGAACCCACCTCCTGCACCAGCATGACCTGGATATGAGATGTGGAGTCAAGGAGATCATTTTGGAGCTTTAAGATTTGACTAACCTGGTGGATTTAGGACTTGCATGGGGCCTGGAGTTCCTTTGTCTACCATTTGGAATGGCTGTATTTACCCAATGCCTGTGCCTGCATTGTAACTAGGAAGTAACTAACTTGCTTTTGATTATACAGGCTCATAAGCAGAAGTACTTGCCTTGTCTCAGAAAAGATGTTGGACTCTGAACTTTGAGTTAATGTTGAAATGAGTTCAGACTTTGTGGGGACTGTTGGGAAGACATGATTGGTTTTGAAATGTAAGAACATGAGATTTGCAAGTGACCTGGGGCAGAATGATATGGTTTGGCTCTGTGTCCCCACCCAAATCTTATCTTGTAGCTCCCATAATTCCACCATGCTGTGGGAGGGACACAGTGGGAGATAACTGAATCATGGGGGCAGGTCTTTTCTGTGCTGTTCTCATTGTAGTGAATAAGTCTCAGGAGATCTGTTGGTTTAATAAGAAAGAGTTTTCCTTTACAAGCTCTCTCTTTGCCTGCCACCATCCATGTAAGGCGTGACTTGCTCCACCTTGCCTTCAACTATGACTGTGAGGTCTCCCCAGCCATGTAGAACTGTTAAATCCATTAAACCTCTTTTTCCTTTCAGGTATGTCTTTATCAGCAATGTAAAAACGAACTAATATAATTTATATGTTGTCAAATACTTTCAAAGTTTAGACTGTGAATGATTTACCATTGTTCTCATCCTGGACTCAGGACTAAACATAGCCATTTATGCTCTCTTCTTGTGTTTTCATGTTTTTATTTTTGTTTAATATTATGGATGTAAAGAAGAAGGTAAAGAGCTAAATTTCCCCCAGTCCTCTATGAGTCACTTCTGATTTTCTTTTTTCTTTTCCCTCTAGTGGTCATAAGGCCATTAGTCTCAATAATCTTTATTGAATAATTCATTTTCTCATTGACTTGTCACCTCTATTATATAATAAATTCATATATATGATTAGTTTTCTTTACTCTCTTCTTCCTATAATCTACTTCACTATATAATAGTACCGTGTTATTTTAATTATTATATCTTTAAATTATATTAAATGTCTAGTAGGGGAAATACATGATTCTGTCTCAAGATTTTCCATGTGTTCTTTTATTGTAAATATCGTTTCTTTTCAAGTGTCCCATTAAAAATAAACAAGCAACAATAGCAACAAAAACAAAACTAGTTGTGTCTTAATTGGAATCACAGTAAACGCATCAAACAGCTGAGGACATGTTAACATATTTAACTTCTGAATACTTGTTTTCTGTTATTTTATGCATTTACTGCAACCTTATTAATAGTTAAGGTACCTTAGTTCCAAGGGAAGCTAGTGTTTTGAGAAGAGTGCAGCTTAAATCAGGTCTTGTTATTAGAAGACAACAAACATCTAGCACAAATACAGTGCTAATTCATTTTTTTAAATGTTTTTTGAAGTTCTGGGGTCTATGTGCAGAATGTATAGATTTGTTACATAGCTATACACATGTCATGGTGGTCTGCAGCACACATCAACCCATCATTTACATTAGGTATTTCTCCTAATGCTATCCCTCACCGAGTCCTCCACTCCAGAACAGGCCCCAGTGTAAGATGTTCCCCTCTCTGTGTCCATGTGTTCTCATCGTTCAGCTCTTACTTATGAATAAGAACATGCCATGTTTGGTTTTATGTTCCTGCATTAGTTTGCTGAGAACGATAGTTTCCAGCTTTATCCATGTCCCTGGAAAGGACATGAACTCACCTTTTTATGGCTGCATAGTGTTCCATAGTGTATGTGTTCATTTTCATTATCCAGTCCATAGACTGATCTTAAAACATGGATCCAATCACATCCTTCTCCTTCTTACTTATTTCCAAATGCTCCCATTGCCTGCTAGATAAAGCCCATACCTCTCAGCCTGGCTGAGAGTTCTCACACAGATGGACCAGACCTTGTCTCCTAGCATTGCTTCCCCACCCCCAGCCCTCCCACAGGTACACCAAGGTCACAGTGGACTGTCACTGTCCCGAAGCTCAGTGCACTTTCATGCCTTTGCACTCTGGCTCATGCTGCTCCCTCTTCCTAGATACCTTCTCTTCCTTCTTACCTGTTCATCCTTCAGCACGTAAATTAAATGTCATCTCCTATGTAATGCCTGTCCCAAGCCAGGATTCATCTGACCTCCTCTGAGCTCTATGCACTTGGCTCCTACCTCAACCACAGCACCAATCATATTGTATCATTATCATATGTCTAAATCCTCTGTTGGGTTTTCCATAATCTCCTTCTCATCAAGAATTGTGTCTTATTGACTGGGATAGTCCCAGTAACAAGTACAGGTAGATGAAAAGTAGATTGTGTTGGGGGATGGGAGGAAGAAAGGATAGAAGGAAGGAGGGAAGGAGGGAAGGAAGGAAGGAAGGAAGGAAGGAAGGAAGGAAGGAAGGAAGAAAGGAAGGAAGGAAAGATGCATGGAAGGATAATTTGTATTATATTAATATTAGATATCTTGGGCTACTGAAGGGGATCTACATGCCTGTGAACTGAAAGAAGACTGTAAACAAAGAATCATTGAGCTGAGACTCAAGTGATCCCAGTCTTAGTTGCTTTATAGGTCCCAGTGTCCCCAGCTAATAAGTGAGTAATACATCTCCTGCTCTAATGTTCTATGAGCCAGTGATAGTCTAAACTATTGCCATCTTCTGCAGGAATGGAAATGTTCTAAAATTTATTCTGTCCAATAGGGTAGCCATTAGCCACATGTCACTATTGTGTACTTAAAATGTGACTAGTACAACTGAAAAGCTAAATTTATTATTTTGTTCAACCTCAGTTAATTTTAATTGAATATTTAAATAACCACATGTGGCTAGTGGCTACTATATTGAACAGCACAGGTATAAACCACTATGCTCAAAGCTTGTGTTATACTTCCGTGTACTGCTACTTAACACCATCAAAGACATTGCTACATAGGCTTAAACTGCACAGATTCTTCCTGATGTATTGATAAAGACACCTATGTTGGTTGAATTGAGTGGTGGTCTACCCGCTCTCATTTCTCAACTAAATATAACTCTTCCACTGACTTTGGCCCAGCCAATCACATGTAGCTGGCCTGGGTCCAGACACTTACAATGATGAAGATCAGCTCAGAGGTGCCCAACCAAGAGATCAAAACTTCCTGATGAATCTCAAAATATGACCTGATATATCTCTAATTTCCTTTGAGTCCTGTTTTTCAAAGTTGTCACCCCACTGAGGACAAAAATGGTGTCCTATTCATCACATTTCTTGTAACATCTAGAGTTATACCTGGCACTTAGCAAGTGATCATTAACATTTGTGGAATTAATTTACCAGGATTGCAAACGGGGAGGAGCATTCTAGCGATAGGCTTGGATTCTCATGACCAACAATTGCACTCCCAAAAGCCTATCTACCCATCAAAGATGGTCCACCATAAAACCTACTCAGCATACAACAACAGACAAGTCTTAAATACCTTCTGTGTTTAATCCCAGGCATTTGATCATTTGCTCAGGAGCTGAGATACAGAATATATAAGACAAAGACCCTCCCTTCAGAGAATTCAGTTTAGTAGAACCAAGAGACACACAATTAATTCTAACTTTAGAAGCCACTTCCTTCAATAGACGTGCAGGTAAGAGGCAAATAAGAGTTCTTCATTTAAAACAGTTTAAGGATCTCTGGATTGGACATTGTGGTGGACACTGAGTTGCACCATGCAGATCCCCCTTCAATGAAGACTTGCTGCCCCAGCTGCTAGGAATGCTGAGGGCAGGCAGCCTCCAAAACCAGTCCTTCAGAGAGTCTTCATCCAGTTACTGGACAGTGGAGGAGTATACAGACCCAGCCATCTTGTCCCCATTCCAGGTAACTATGAAGCCGTTTTAGCTCCCAGAGTTGAACTAATTTGAGCTGAGGCTGTCCTTGGGCCTGCATTAGCAGCTCAATTTCTACCTCTGCGTCCTTCTGCTTCCTTCATTTTCCTTCCCGGGGATCATCATTAATAAACCTCCTACATGCTAAACTCCATGCCAAACTCCCTCTCGAGTCAGCTTCCCAGTGAGCCCAACCTGCAGCAATCAGTACCACAAATGTAAACGAAAACATGAGAATATCCAGAATTTGGGACTGCATCACTTCTCATCTGGCTAATAATGAGACTCTAGCACTCACTGGTGGACAGTGGAACACTGAGCCCCTGGCACAATGCAGTGGTCCAGTCCAGTTGTAAAATCAGCTGCTGGTGGATTACTGGGATGTACACTAGCGGGGGAGTGGGTGCACTGCTATTGCAATGTACCAGATATTTGATACAAGCTGGCCATGTCTTCATACTCCTACATTATCCAGCAACTGGATGAAGACTCTCTGAAGAACTGGATTTGGAGGCTGTCTGTCAACAGCATTCCTAGCAGCGAGGGCAGGCAGCAAGTCTCTCACTGAAGATGAATCTGTGGTGCAACCCAATGTCTACTACAATATCTAATCCAGAGATCCTTAAACTGTTTTAAATGAAAAGCTATCATCTGCCTTCTTACCTGCACATCTATTGAAGTAAGTGGCTTCTACATTTAGAATTGATTGTGTGTCTGTGTTTCCTACTAAACTGTGAATTATTTGAGGAGAGTGATTTTGTTTATGTATTCTGTATCCCAGGTCCTGAGTAAATGGCCTGGGTAATATGGTAGTAATCATAATTATAAAGATGGCGGGGTGCAGTGGCTCACACCTGTAATTGCAACACTTTGGGAGGCCAAGGTGGGTGGATCACCTGAGATCGGGAGTTCGAGACCAGCCTGGCCCACATGGAGAAACATCATCTCTACTAAAAATACAAAAATTAGCTGGGCATGGTGGTGAATGCCTGCAGTCCCAGCCACTTGGGAGGCTGAGGCAAGAGAATTGCTTGAACCTGGGAAGCGGAGGTTGCAGCGAGCTGAGATCGCACCATTGCACTCCAGCCTGGCAACAGAGTGAGACTCTGTCTCAAAAAAAAAAAAAAAAAGTAATTACAAGGACAATGATGGCTATTACTAAGCTTCGCTGACACAGTGGTCCTCCCTTATCCTTAAAGGATACATTCCAAGACCCCAGGTGGATGCCTAAAACTGTGAATAGTACAAAACCCTATCGATACTATATTTTGTTAATCTGATAACTGAGATGGCTACTGACAGGTGGGTAGCATCTACAGCATAGATCTGATGGACAAAAGGATGATTCATGCCCCAAGTGAAATGGAGCTGGACAGCATGAGATATCATCATGCTACCCAGAATAGCATGCAATTTAAAATGTATTCATTGTTAATTTATGGAATTTCCCAGTTAATATTTTTGGACCATAGTTGGCCACAGGTAACTGAAATCAGGGAAAGCTAGACTTGGATAAAGAGGGAAGCACTGCAGTCTGGAAAAGAAGAAAGAAAACGCTGAGAGGATTCATCCCAACCTTCTCAGTAGGATAGAAAGAGGTTCTTGTCTGCTGCAGTAGGAGAGCACAGAAAGCTGAAGACCAGTCGTAGGATAGAATTGTCAAAATAGCTGAGTCCGAAGTGTAAATTCTTAACCTAGGAAGATCTGCTGTGCCAGGGTCAGGGCTGTGGGTAGGATAAAATGGGACCCTGACTCAAGGAATTTGAATAGCTGGGTTAATCCCCCACCTCCCAAATTTTCCAACGCTGTAAAAGGGGCTCATTTCCCTATTAAAAAGCAACACTCCACCATTGGGTGGGCATTATGAGTCTTTTCCCTGCAAGACCACAACTGTCTTACATGAGACCTGCCCTCACCTCTCTTCTTAGTCACTAATCCTCTAATTAGAGTGAGTTAAATTACAACATAACCCAACCCAGGACATACTGTGCCTGATAAAGTTTAAAAAAAAAAAAAAAAAAAAAAAGTAGTTATACCCTTGAGAAGCTCCAAGACCTAGCCAGCATGTACCAGCAGGACGGGGAGGGTGCACACAGAATTGTATTTTGATGGTGCTTAATTAGGAGGTTGAAATATAAGGCTGGATGAATAAGCGTTTGTCCATTTGAGAGCCTCTCCCAGGATAAAAGATCTAATACTCTGGCAGGAACCATAGAAGATAGCGCAAGCTCACATTTAGATGGCTCCTAGAAGAACAAAAAAGGCAATGCTCACGTAAAGTGAGGTGGAAATGCCGGAACTGCCACGGCTGATGGTGGAAGAAGGGATTAAACGTTTCAGGAACAGCGGAGAGGCTGGAGTGGATATACTAAGAAAGGCCAGGAAAATCATAAAAGATGATTATGTTCCAAAAGAAGACCCTAAAAAATGTGCTAGTGAGAAGGGCATCAGTATCGCTAAGAAATTCAGTGGTGTGGCTCTCCTGTCTCAGCCAGGACTGACAGTAGGAAAGGCCACTACAGAACGAGGCTCTCTGATATTAATGGGATGAAAGGACTCCTAAACAGCAGAGGCAAGTTGGCAGCTCAGAACCTTTAGGAGTTCTGAATTCAGGTGGATTCAGTTATCACGACCTGCAAGACTGGAGCAGGGAGGTTGGAGGAGATTGGCCTGCAAAGAGATTATGCAGCTGGTTTCTAGAGCATGAATACCTATGGGCAAAATAGACAGGTAGCCAACAAGGGCACTACTCAACTGATACTAACTAAAGATATGATAAACGGATCATCAGATGACTAAGGGCAGTTATTCCAATATCATCATTTCTTGCCCAGTTTATGACCCAGAGCCCATTCACTGAAGAAGAGATCAGGTCCCAGGAGAAAGGACTCTATAATACCACAGCAGGCACACACACTTTTGATTCCCCCACTTCTTTCCCAAAATGATCTTTTACCATTTACTCAGACAACTGAACTTGGGAAAGGAGGATAACGCAAACATTTTGAGGAATGTTGGAGGCAAGATCCAAATTGACACTGATATGCAGAGACCTTTCAGAGTAGAAACCTGTGGGAGCTAGATTATAAATGGAATCATGGCCAAGGTTTAAGTCATAGTGGGTCCACTGATACTAAGGATCCATCTGGTATCATTTCCTCAGCCCCTGAATGTGTAATCAGAACCGATATGCTTGGTGGTTACCACAAACATTGCATCTTTGGTCTGCAGGGGAAACATTAACTCCAGGGGAAACTTCTACCTGCTACCTCCTAGACAAGAAAATAAAAAATAAAATCACAGCCAAGGAGTGTGACAAAAAGTAGGCCCTCAGGATCTAAAGCTGTACTGCCCAATGTAGCCCTAACCACATGTGGTTATTGAGGATTTGAAACGTTGTTAGTGAGCCTGAGAGGCAAATTTTTTATTTATTTATTTGTTTTTCTGGAGACGAAGTCTCACTCTGTACTCAAGCTGGCGTGCAGTGGTGTGATCTCCACTCACTGCAACTACCGCCTCCCAGGTTCAAGAGATTCTACTGCCTCAGCCTCCCAAGTAGCTGGGACTACAGGTGCCCACCACCACGCCTGGCTAATTTTTTTATATTTAGTAAATATGGGGTTTCCCCATGTTGGCCAGGCTAGTCTTAAACTCCTGACCTCAAGTGATCCACCTGCCTCAGCCTCTCAAAGTGCTGGAATTACAGGCCTGAGCCACCGCACCTGGCCTTATTTTATTTTAATTTATAAAACGTTAAAACTTGTATGTGATTCAGGTATTGGAAAACTTTTAAATATTTTTGGAACAAGTTGAGTATGTGAGTCTACTTTTTCAGTTGTAAATTTCATGAAACCTAAATACAGATTAGTGTTTCTGATAAAACTTTAATATATGACTTGTAATATACCATAAGTATTAATACTTCATACACAAAGAAAACTATTAAAAATATCATTAATATTTTATGTTTATTACATATTAGATTATTTTTAATAGGTTGAGTTAAATAAAATATATTACTGAAGTTAATTTTACAGCTCTTTTTTACTTTTTTAATGTGGCTACTAAACATTTTTAAATTACATATATGGTTTGTATTATATATACAATGAAGAGCATTGTTCTAACGGATGCAGAGTTTGTGGTTCTGATCATGTCTTCATTTATTTCACCAGTCTGGCCCCTGCATAAAGCAGACAAATACTACACCATAGCTGTGTTCCACCACAAACTCAACAGGTAGAGGTCCCAGCTGGCAGCTGCCATGTGCTTTCCCTCCCAGAACAGATTAACAGTGGCTTAGGTCCATGTTGTGTGGCCTTTGACTTGACAAATGTGTTCTTCCCCATCCTTATTAAAAAAGAGTATCAGGGACAATTTGCATTCACATGGAATAGGCAATAGTACACATTCACAATTTTGCTACAGTGGAATCTGACCTGGATTCAAACTCCGATTTCCACCCACTGTGCCTTTGGCAAGTGACCTCCCCAAACCTTATATTGTTCCATATGTAAAGTTGGACTGTGTCCACATACAGGGTTGCTATGAAGACCAACATGAGCTAAGATGTATAAAGTACCTACCATAAAGTAATCAATCCATAATTATAGGTCTCTCCTCCCCAGAGAGAAAAATCTTGCATGCTAAGGCATGTAAAACACCTACTTAAGTTAGAGTAAATAGAATAGTACTTCCATTTTGTTATCTTACATACTGGTAAGTGCAGGGAGGGCTGGAACTTAGCCTATCTGTAATCTCAGTTGCATAATAGAATTACTTTAGAAAGTTTTTTAAAGAGCCCAGGTACAGTGGCTCATGCTTGTATTCTCAGCACTTTGGAAAGCCAAAGCAGAAGGATCACTTGACTTCGAGAGTTCAAGACCAGCCTGGGCAACACAGTGAAACTCTTGTCTCTACTAGCTGGTGTGGTGGCATGTACCTATAATCCAAGCTACTTGGGAGGCTGTGACAGGAGAATCACTTGAACCTGGGAAGTGGAGGTTGCAGTGAGCCAAGATCACACCACTGAACTCCAGCCTGAGAGCAAGACAGTCTCAAAAAAAAAAAAAAAGAAGAAGAAGAAGAAAAAGAAAAGAAAGTTTTCGAAAGTTTTCGAAAGAAAGGGATGATCAGGCCCCAACCCCAGAGATTCTGACTCAATTTCAATTTTAAAATTTATGCTCAATTCAATTATTGGAAAACTTTTATCATTATTATTATTTGTAGAGACAGAATCTCACCGTGTTGCCGAGGCTGGTCTTGAAATCCTGGACTCAAGCCATCCTCTCATCCGCAGCCTCCCGAAGTGCTGGGATTACAGGGCATGCACCACCTCACCTGGCAGGAAAACTTTTCAATACATTGAGAACAACTGGTCTCAGGTAACACCCAGGTATTTTTCAAGAGTTGCCCCAGCTGATGCTAACATGCAGCCAGGGTTGAGAGCCACCTTTCCTACCTGGTCATTTTGTCCTAAGTCTTGAATAAGTGATCTCTCCTCCTGTCTGCCTCTCAAAATTAAAACTGAATGCCCATCAGTCACAGATAAAGATGAATGAGATCACTGTATCTAGTTTGTTCTTTGAGATCCTTAGTAACAGAAGGGAAGTTCAAGATATCATTGGGCCATTGTCATTATTATCGCTTCCAGTTTCAAGTAGGAATTAGAAGTGAGAGACAGATCCCTTCTCGCCCACGCTCAGCCTTCCCCAGTCCTGGATGTATTATTCTGAGGGTGTTGTGAGGGCTGGTGCCATCGGAAGGTTCTGAAGCTTATTAATGTGGAGGCCAGCCCAGTGCAGGTGTGAGCTAGAGTCTGATGCTGTTTGCTATTAAATACAGCACCCCTGGTGTCAGCATATTTGCAACACATTTCAAGATTGGGTCAGGAGGCCAGGAGCTGATGATGGATTTTTTATTTATTTATATATTTATTTTGCTTACTGGCAAATTTGAGATTTGTAGAGTTCTCAAGCTGCTGCCATCAAACCATCAGGTTATGAAGAGTAGGCATCAACGGAGAGGGAAGAAAATATATTCTGGTTGTGACATTCTGTCTGGTCAGCTCATCACCCTTCCCCCCAATTTTCCTTCCCCATGGTAAAGCAAGGCAGTAAGGGCTGACGACTGAGGCAGAGGAAATTGTCATTGGCCTGCTGACAGGGACATTGGCAAGAGCCACTTCTGCCATGGAGCAGCAAATCAACTTTCCATTTTGTATTAATTGTTCAGCCAAATTTTCACAGCTGCTTGGCACCCAAAATGGGTGTGGTCAATTACTACCAGGGCCTGTGCTGACAATGTGTATTCTACCTTTCATTGCCAAAGTCCCCTCACTAAGCTGATATAGAGAGTCAAGAAGGGCTGGGCATGGTGGATCATGCCTGTAATCCTAGCACTTTGGGAGGCCAAGGCGGAAGGATCAATTGAGGCCAGGAGTTCAAGACCAGCCTGGACAACATAGTGAGACCCCTCTGTCTCTACTTGGGAGGCTGAGGCAGGAGGCTTATTTGAGCCCAGGAGGTCAAGGCTTCAGTGAGCCATGATCACACCACTGCACTCCAGCCTGGTTGACGGAGCGAGACACTATCAAAAACAAAAAACAAAAAAAAAACACAGTGGGGGCTTAAGGTCTTCAAGGGCAGGGGCCACTGTTAGTGTCTGGTTAACACGGTTCTCACACACACACATACTCACTCTGGGGAAATGTTTAAGTCATGCTATTTCTAATCTCTATATCTTTTTACTGAAAACAGAAGGAAAAAGCCACCAATTCTCAGTAGAAGCAGAAAATCTTGGCATTGGAAGGGCCTGAGAGGTGCACTAGTCCAAGCTCCCATTCAATGCCATCCACGTCATCCTCCCCGGGGGAGACATCTCCCTGTCTTGCTTGATGGTCTCCTATGATGGAAAACTCCCTTGTGGCCAGGAACTCACTGGAATATCCAAGGCCTTGTGGGGGTCAACGGGAGTGGGCCACACCATGCCCAGATGAAACACTGTTTCCGAGTATATCTGTGGGTGTTTCCAGATGAGGTTAGCATCTGAATTAGTGGACTCCGTGAAATAGATCACCCTTTCCAACGGGAACTGGCATCATAGAGTCCCTTGAGGGTCTGAATAGAACAAAAGGCCAAGGAAGGAGGAATTTACACTCTGTTTTTTCCTGCCTCTTCTTGAACTGGGATAGCTCCTCTCACCTTCTCCTGCCCTCAGAATGGCATTTGCACCACCAGTTCCCCTGGCTCTCAGGCCTTCAGACTGACCACATCACACCACTGGCTTTCCCAGGTCCCTGCCTTACAGACAGCAGAAGTCCTCCATAATCACAAGAGCCAATTCCTCACCATAAACCTCCTTTTATAACTTACATGTGTAGAAATCAATATCTATCACCAATAAGATCTATTGCTCGGTTGCCCTGAAAGACCCTGAATCAGACAAGCCCTGTCCCCAGCCTACTTCAAATAAATGTCTTCACTGTGGTTTCAAAATGTAGTACACCAAAAATTGTTCAAGTACTTCCGAGAAAGCAGAGCGACCCGCACAGCTGCCTGGCTCCGCGCACCAAGGACGCCCAATGGCAAACACAGAGTCAGAAATTGCGTGGATGCATTGGACACCTGGAGCTGCTCAGCACTCACACTTTTCAGCTGCCTGGAAAGTCCCCCTGGAGAGCAGCGCAGACAGGGCTTTGTTTTCCTCTTGCCATTTCTCTTTTTCGCTTTTCCTTTGAACATTTTCAAATTCTTTTTTCTCTTCCCACCCATCTGGCAGCCACTGCCCGTCCAAAAGCTGTGAAACCCTGTGGCTTCGCAACCCACATTCCATCCTGAAACAGTATCTGCTCTAAGCCCCGAGATGATGCCGCTTGCTCTCTGCTGGAAGGGCTTGTATTTTGTGTGGTGTAATGGAAGGAGAGAGGGGTTTGGAGGGACTGAAGATTGGACTCAAAATCTAAACCTCCCACTTATAGCTTTGTGCCCTTGAGAAAATTAATGAGCCTCTCTATTTTCTCCTCTGTAAAATGAGCTTGATACCTATCTTCGAAAAGTTAAGAAGGCCAGGAAAGGTGGCTCACGCCTATAATCCCAGCACTTTGGGAGGCTGAGGTGGAAGGATCCCTTGAGCTCAGGAGTTTGAGACCAGCCTGGGCAACATAGTCAGAACCTGCCTCTACCAAAGGGCATGGTGACACATAACTGTAGTTCCAGCTACTCAGGAGGCTGAGGTGGAGGGATCACTTCAGCTCCAGAGGCCAACACTGCAGTGAGCCGTGATCTCGCCACTGCACTCCAGCCTGGGCGACAGAACGAAAACCTGTCTCAAAACAAAAACAAACAAAATCTGCCCCTTCTTTGCCCGGATTTCTTTACTCCAGGGGTGGCTAAGTCCCTCTGTGCTGGCCAGTCAGATGTAAAGATTTCTGAGTGGATTTCTAGAACTCATAGATACTGTTTTTTTCCTGATAAATGGGAGTGGACTTAACTGACAAATGTGTTTAGTTCTTCATGTTTTCTGCTTTCTTCTGCTTCCTTCTGCTTCTTTCTTGAAATGCAAATGGGACACCCAAGGTGATGCAGTCACCTGGTAATGCAGCCACCTGGTAGCTCTCTGCTTGGTGCTGGGGACATAGGGGTAAGAAGGGGCTTTCTAGTGTCACTATATGTGCAGTCCAGTGGAGGACACAAATGTGCAAATGCAAAATCACAATCCAACATCCTGAGCCCTAACAGGGAGAGGGAGGGATGTAAAATATGGGACCAGCCTGAACCATGAAAGAGACACACCTCAAATTACATGAAAACCCTCAAATTATAAAATCAGTGACTACAGAAGGAACATTCCTCCATATTACCTAAATCTGGGGATGGGGCCAGGAGTTCAAGACCAGTCTGGGCAACATGGCAACTCAAAAAATATATATATAAATACATCAGGGCATGGTGGTGTGCCTGGGACAGAGGATCACTGAAGCAAGGAGGCAGTGAGCTGAGATCATGCCACTGCCACTCCAGCCTGGGTGACAGAATGAGACTTTATCTAGGAAGGGAAGGGGAGGAGAGGGGAGCAGAGGGGAAGGGAGGGGGCAGATTAAGAATAAAACTTTCAAGACTATTGGGTGAAGATTTAAACACATTTTTTAAAACTTTGAGTCAAGACTTTGGTATCAGACAAGTGTGGGTTCAACTCTCAGCTTTGTGTTTTACTCCCTCTTTAACTGAGGGCAATTTATATAAAGATTCCTATGAGAAATAATCAAGGCAATACATGTAAAGTGCTTGGCACAAAGTACATGCTTAATAAACCTTAGTAATGAGGATGGTGCCCCCCAGGGGTTAAAGTTGGTACAGAGATTACTTAAGAAACAGAAGCAATGTTGTAATCCAGAATTCAAAATTGAACCAATAAGATATTATTTTTTACCTAACTGCCACAGACAGATGCTGATAAACATCTAATACCTAGTATTAGTGAGAATATGGGGGGAAAGGCCCTTTCATGCAATGATAATAAGAGTACTAATTGATACAAACTTTCTGAAGCCAATTAGAAGCCAATTACAGCAACTCACATCAATAGTCTTAAAGTGTACAAACCCTTGACCCAGAAATTTTACTTCCAAGAGTTTATCTAAGGAAATAACCATGAATATGTGCCAAGACAGATACCCAAATACATTCACTACAGGATTGTGAATGATTAGCAAAAGTTGAGGGGGACGGGGAAGGAAAACACAAATACCCAACAAAAAAGACTAAAGAAATGATGATAGAATACCTAGAAGCCAGGCTGGGCACAGTGGCTCACACCTGTAATCTCAGCACTTTGGGAGGCCAAGGTGGGCATATCAATCTCAGCACTTTGGGATGCCAAGGTGGGCATATCACTTGAGGCCAGGAGTTTGGGACCAACCTGGCCAACATGGCAAAACCCTGTCTCTACTAAAAATACAAAAATTAGCCAGGTGTGGTGGTGCATGCCTGTAATCCCTGCTACTTGGGAGGCTGAGGCAGGAGAATCACTTGAACCCAGGAGGCAGAGGTTTTAGTGAGCTGAGATCACACCACTGCACTCCAGCCTGGGCAACAGAGCAAGACTCTGTCTCAAAAAAAAGAAAAAAAAAAGAGTACTCGGAAGCCATTGACAATGACATAGTAAGGACTGAAGGACACAAGAAAATTTTTACAACGTATTTTAGAATTTAAGAATCTGGTTTCAGAACACAGGGAAATATCTACCATTCGATAAGAAAAGTGCCATAGATACACTAAAATATCATATGAAGTCATCCCAGGCAGTGGGAATAATAGCTACAATCATCCTTTAATTATTGGATTTACATGTTTTTAAACGGTGCCTTGAAAGAACATATGTTGTTTTTTGCAACTTTGAGGAATAATTACGAGAACAGGAAGTCCTCCCTCAGCACCTGTGGCCACCCGACTCCTGAGGGTCGGCCCCACACAGGCGCCACACGAGATAGAGATCATACCTCCTGCTTGCTTCTCTGCTCCGTGGATTCCAGGCTGTTCATGGGGTAAGGTCTTCTTGTGAAGATCAATTTCAGCGAATATTTATGCGACCACTCCTGAAAATGCCTGTAAAAAGATTTTTTTTTTCCAAATGTGATTTGTTCTTTAACAAGTACAGCAAAACAAGAAAACATTATTTTTGGGAACAAATGGAATATATCCAAAAAAACTGTGGAACGTAGTGGTAGAAACAAATACGTTTCTATATTTGTGCATCCACTTCTCTCTTCCCACCTAGCGTTTTCCAGTAAGGGAATCATTTTTGTAACCTCCAAAAATGTCACTGTGGGGGCAAAAGTGACTTGTTTCAAGGGCCAGGCTTGAGTGTTAGAAAAGTGGGATTGGGCTCCAAGCCCTGAGACCTGCACTACCTTCGAAGTTCTACAGAGAAGAGACTGGAGGCCTTTTTGTTATGTTAATAGCCTTTAGCTTGACGCCTTTTTGCTATACTCTGTTTTGGAGAAATAAATTCAAGGTGTTAAGCTGAGAAGGGTTATAATTGATTTCCTCGTCGTGCTTTTCTATATTTTCCAAATTTTCTAAAACAGATATGAATTACCACTGTGACTAGGTTATTACTATTATTTTGTAAGAGAGGGGTGAAGTGACAGCCACAGCTACCTCATGGTGTCATTTCAAGTGCCCTGCGAAGATCTCCCTTGCCTCCTGAGGCTGCCTGAAATACTTTTCACTGAAAATAGGGACTTTCATCTCAACGAGATAAAGCTTAAAATTCAAAATTCTGGACCAGAGATGGAAAACAACATGTCTCTATTTGCACACTGTGGTGTAAATATCTAATCATACTTTGCTGGGCTATACCTTGGGAATGGGCTCTTTATTTAGAGGTTCATAGCTTCAGCTTCCTCTCCTAACTCCTTTTTTTCTTTTTTTTCTTTTTTTTCACCCGAGACAGGGTCTGGCTTTGCTGTCCAGGCTGGACTGCGTTGGTACAGTTGCAGCTCACTGCAGCCTCAACCTCCCGGGCTCAAGCAATCCTGCCACTTTAGCCTCCTAAGTAGCTGGGACTACAGGTGTGTGCCACCATGTCCAGCTGATTTTTGTATTTTTTGTAGAGACAGGATTTCACCATGTTGCCCAGGCTGGTCTTGAACTCCTGGGCTCAAGCAATTCGCTCGCCTCAGCTTCCCAAAGTACTAGAATTACAGGGATATGCCAACATGCCTGGCCCCTAACTCCTAACACAACTCTCTAGTCCAGGGTCCCCAACCAGTACTGGTCCTTGGTCTGTTAGGAACCAACCTGCACAGCAGGTGATAAGCAGCAGGTGAATGAGCAGATTAATCTGTTTTTACAGCTGCTCCCCATGGCTCCCATTACCACCTCAGCTCCGCCTCCTGTCAGATCAGCGGCAGCATTAGACTCTCATAGGAGCACGAACCCTATTGTGAACTGTGCACCTGAGGAATCTAGGTTGCATGCTCCATATGAGAATCTAATGCCTGATGATCTGTCACTGTCTCCCATCGCCCCCACATGGGATTGTCTAGTTGCAGGAAAACAAGCTCAGGGCTCCCACTGATTCTACACTATGATGAGCTATATAATTATTTCATTATATATTACAATGTAATAATAATAGAAATAAAGTGCACAATAAATGCAATGCGCTTGACTCATCCCGAAACCATCCCACACCCTGGGTCCATGGAAAAACTGTTCCACAAAACTGGTCCCTGCTGCCAAAATGTTGAGGACCACTGCTTTAGGTCCTGTAGGTTGATTTTGCTCTCCCTTATCGCTAGGTAAACAAAAATGAACACCCGGCCATTAGTCATGGGTGGGCAGGAATGGTGCCTTACAATTAATCCAAAGGACACTGTGCACGACGCTGCTCTCCCCTAGTTCCAAAAGAGATGTGGGGTCAGCTCACCCAGCTCCCCGAGTCTGAATTCCCCCTCCCCTTGGTCTCAGAAAGGTACTGAAGCCCCACGTTCAGTTGGATGATGAACGTCTTAGACCTCAGTGTTCCACAAGAGTGACCCTAAAGCCAGACTCACTGACCAGGTCCACCTGAATGGTCTCCTGGGTTGCTACTGAAGTGACTCAAGGTTTAAAGCCACTCTAAGCGGGCATCAAATCCTAGCTACCCTCCTCTAGGTCACCTTGGCCTCACTCATCACACTCGCCGACCTCAGCTCCCTCACTGGTAGTGAAGGACATAGGTCACACCCTAAGCTCAATACATTGTCACTATTATTCATGAATTCATTAGCTGCTTTATTTCCACTTCCAGATGCAGACTTGTTTACAGCCCTGGATATAAACGAATCAAAGACCAAGAACCTAATGACTATTTGGTTATATTTGTTACAGTTCTCATCATTTTTCTCTTCTGGTCCACTGATCCACAAAGGTACGTGTATAAATAACAGGCAACCAGGTGCCTCATGCAAGGAGGGGAATCTTAAATAATCTTGCTTTTGTGGGTTTCTATTTTTCAGAAAAAATAATTAATAAAGAAATACTAAAGGATTTTTTCTACTTTAACATTTTTTAAGTGTACCAAAAACTTTATTAAATACACAAATAAAAATAGTATATGTCATTTTTTAAAACTTACAGTCAGTGCAGGATAAGGGGGGGAAATCCATCGGAAAAGAAGGTGGGACAACCCTAGAACAGGAGATGCAGCCGTGGATGGGCCCAGGGCTCACTGCGGCACCCAAGAGATGCCCAAGGAAAAGCAGCGAGGGGTTGTAGGGAAGAAGTGGTGGGGAAGTGCCTTAGGAAAAAGAGAGGCTTTGAAAGGAAGGAGAATGACGGGGAAGGCAAACGTCTCCTCCTCCCAACCACACCCTCTGCGGGTTTTCCCGCTCTGCTTCCTGGCGCCCTTTTCTGCCCAGAAAGCGGGAACCTGACTAGTCCTTTACGGCGGGGGAACAGCGCCCTCGTGTGGACCGCTGGGTTGTTGGCGCTGCAGGTCGTCTGTGTCCGTTGCCTTTTCACTACCCGGGACACACGTTGTTTTAAAGCAATTGAGAAAGTCGCAGAAGGAGCACCCCAAGAGCTTCTTTGCGAGAAAACCTGGTAAGGAGCAAACAGAAATAAGCCAAGGCCAGCGATTTCCCTCATCCACATTATTCACCTCCGGCAACTATCTGACTCTATTTTCCTTTCAAATGCCTAACTTTGGGGGTGCTCACCCCAACAGGGAGCGGCTCGTGTAGCAACCTCAGCCGTGCACCCCTCAGAGGCGTAAGGGCAGGGAGCTGGCAGAGCCATGGGGACAAATGTGAGGACAGCCTGGAAGGCGACGTGATTGGCCTAGGATGCGAAGGATCCACACTGGCTAGAGGGGAGCTGGGCAGCCGCTGGATCCACCCAGCAGATGCTGCGCCCTTCCAGGGAAGCAGGGGATTCACACACAGGATTCCTCCAGGGCGCTGGTGTTGCCAGAAATAGTTCTAGAAACGCCCCTTTGGGAAATAGAGGGGTGTGCAGAGTGTTGTTTGCAGCTTTATTTGTAAATCTGTCATTTTGGAAGCGGCCTAAGCACTAATAGGAGGGGCCTGGTCAGATACAGAGCATGGCTCCAGTCCGTGGAAGGCCACGGAGGCATTAAGAATCATGCAGCAGGAGAGATCCAAGATGGCCGATTAACAACAGCTCAGGATTGTAGCTCCCAGGGAAAGCGCAGAGAGCTAGTGGACGCGGCAATTTCAGACGAATTTCTGTGGCCCACAAACTGGGAGATTCCCAGCGGAGGAGCCACACGGGTCGCCAGCGCAACTCTTTTGGCCGGCGCGGCGCCTCTCAGTGCGGAGTATACGGGACTGGGTGCCCTTTGAGTCGGGCTCAGCTGGTCCCATCCCTACAAGAAGAACAGCAATTGGAAGCGCTGAGGACTGAGAGTTTCACAGTAAGCACAGCTGAACCCGAGAAGGCCTAGCTCTGTGGGGAAGGGGTGTCCGCCAAAGGAAAACTAAGAAACAGAAAAAACATCACCAACAAGCCAGATATCCACTCAGGCCCAATCTGAAAGTCAGCAACTACAAAGACGACAGGTGGATAAATCCACAAAAATGGGAAGAAACCAGTGCAAAAAGGCTGAGAATACCCGAAATCAGAATGCCTCTCCTTCTACAGGGGATTGCAGCTCCTCATCAGCAAGAGAACAAGGCCTAACAGAGAATGAGTGCGATGAACTGACAGAAACAGGCTTCAAAGGTGGGTAATAAGAAACTTCTGTGAGCTA